>PVIJ01006672.1:6330-89846 GCA_004024925.1 Scalopus aquaticus
GGTGAGGAGGGTGAGGAGGGTGAGGAGGGTGAGGAGGGTGAGGAGGGTGAGGAGGATGGTGAGGAGGGTGAGGAGGGTAAGGAGGAGGATGGTGAGGAGGAGGAGTGGGATGATGCCACCCCAGTCCTTAGGGACTCACTTGGTGTGGACCAAAGTGCTGGCCGTCAGCCCTGGCTGGGAGGCAGCGACTGTAGCGTGGACTCTGTGTCAGCAGTGACACTGTGGACAATAACCAATTCTCAGAAGTGTTTGTGAGCATCCGTGTTACAAGTGTGCCTTTAATAAAACAAGGGGATAAGGACAGGGAGTGAAGAATTAGTTCCCAGACCATGTGACAAAAGAGATTTCTATATTCCACCAGGAAAGGCAGGCTCAGATCAGACTGCTACTATGGCAACAAGCGGGTTCGTGTCCTGCGCGCACGGCCACACCCCAGAGGCCGCCTTCCTGACTGGCCGCTTCCCGGCTGCTGCGTTTGTTGTCACATCAGCTCCTAGAGCCGGCCGGGCCATCTCAGAAAGGCCTGGAGTGTGCATGAGCCAAGGCCACGCCTCACCCAAAGCCAGCCCTCAGTGTCTATTTGCCAGTGCTGGATCTTTCTTCTTGCGCAAAGAAGAGGGCCCTGGAAAGCGTCTTCTCACCTCGGGCCTCCCTCTGTCTCCGCGAGGGGTGTGATCTGGGTGCTGGGGCTGGATGGGCTGCTGCAGCTCAGTGACGGGCACGTGGGGACTCGGCGCACACGAGCCCCGTGCGAACAGACACGTGCCCCCAGCACACGGAGCCCTCAGCCGCACAGCGTGCACACGCGCGCAGACCCCTCGTGTCCCCACGGAGAAACACGACGCCCCCCAAGACACCCCATAGCAACACACAGACACACACAACCCCCAAACACATACACAGACCCACCAGACGTCACACACACAGAGGCACACACACACAGACCGCCTCCCCCACACGCAGACACTCAAACACACCCATTCTGCGTCTTTCTCCCCAGCTCGAGCAACCAATGTGGGCCTGGAATGCTGCTCGACCTTCTACAGAAAAGCCATTCCCCTCCGAAGGCTGGTGGCATGGAAATGGACCTCGGAAGAGTGTCCCAATATGGCCGTCGTGTGAGTCTCCAGGGAGCCGAGCAAGCAAGCATGAGAGAAGGGAGACCCAGGGCTCCCAGAGAGGCTACTGGGGGAGGAGGGGGAGGGGCGGGGAGAAGAGCACCTATTTGGTCACCCCGTTCCTGCACCCCATAGCACCAGACCCCAAAGCCCCCAGGCTGTGAGAACCAACCTCTTCACTGAGGCCCTGAGAGAAAAGGGACACCCCAGGTCACAGGGGCAGTTAGTGGCCCCCCCATCAGACCTGAGCTGAGGAGACCTCTGGGCACAGGCCCTCCCCAGCATCCCTAGCCCCCAAGCTCCAGGTGGCGCTGGCAGCCTGAGAGGGGCGGGGGCTATAAGGCCCCGCAGCCCTGGCTCCCTGGGAGGACCAGGCCTGGCAGGACCTTGGGAGGGTCAAGAGTCACTGAGGGCGGGGCCTGATGTCCTGGGCCTGCCGACAACACCCTGGCGATTCAGCAAGGCTAGTCAGTGTGGGGCGAGGGGGGCTCAGGGCCTGGGCAGGCCTTCCTGCCCTCACAGCCTGGCGGTCCCTCCCTCCGGCAGGCTTATAACTGTCCAGGGCAAGGCCGTCTGTTCCGACCCCAAGGACCAGAAGACGAAGAGGGCGATCAAATACTTGCAGACAGTCACGAAGCAACGTGGCTCCCCGGACTGGCAGTCCTGACTGCTCCCTGGACTTGGGGCTGCCATGCCCACTCCCCCACCCCAAGCTTCCCAGGGTCAGTAGAGGCCCGAGGAGAATAAAGACCCTCCTTTCCAAACTGGAGCTGTGACTTGCAAGAATAAAGCCTTTCTCCCTCAGTCTGGTCGGCAAATTCTTTCCACTCCGGCCTGTCGTTCTGGAAGGGCCCACAGAGAAAACCTATTCCTGACCTGTCCAGGTGAGAAAGGGAAACTGAGCCTCAGAGGGGGAAATGCTGCTGCAAACCACACTGCAGTAAGGGGAGGCGCAGAGAGGGGGGCCCCAGCAGAGGCAGAGCCGAGGGGGCCATGATGAGCAGGGCGGGGGGCACGAGTTTCAGAGACCCAGGCCCGAGGAGCCGGCTTCCCTCTTCTCCTCCGCCATGCACTAGAAGCGAGGGTCTGGGGAGGGCGGGTGTCTGCTACTGAAGGCTCGCACATCAGCCTGCCCGATCACACTTTGCTGCCTGTGTGACTCACCTGAGCAGCTCCCTGGGGCAGATAACAGGTCAGGAAGCTCAGTATCTGACGCATTCATAAGGGAAAAAAGTGCATAGTGGGCATTTGACTTATACATTTTTATCAACAAGCCCCCAGGCGAATTCTACAAGGTTCCAAGTGGGAAAGAGAAATTCCTGAGGAGCAGTGTCTTGCTAACATCATGGGGATTCAAAACGCTAAAGCGGGATTTAGAATTGGGTGGCTCTCCACTTGGCCACCAGAGGGCGCTCCCGCTCCGAAGTAAAGCCTGAGACAGGCCTCCCCACCTGCCGGGGCACTGGAATCCCTGTTACCACTAGGGGGGCTGGGGCGGATCTTGCAACTCAAGGGGAACCCTCAGTCTCAGTCCTCCTCCCCACATTCCAGCTCCAAAGCCCCTGTTTGGCCCCCTCCAACTATTTTGTGGTTTGGGCTGGAAGGTGAAGTTTGCTCGGCTGCCCACTCCCCTTTTTGCTTTGGGACAATTGCAGAGAGCAGGGGGGAGTCCCAACTGTGTGCTTCCAGGTGCTAAACAAAAAATCTCAGATGTTTATTTAAAAAGAAAATAAAGATTCCCCACCCCACCTGAGGCCCCCGGTTCCATCAGGCACCTGTGCCTTTAAAGGTCAACTGACTCAGCCCCACCCGTTTCCTCAAATGCAAATTGAGGATGCCTTTTGCCCCAGACCTTTTCTGGCTCTGATACTGCCAACTTGCAAAAGGCCCAAAACTCCCCTCTCAACGCCCTCCCGCCGCTGGTAGAAAACTAGGTTGTGCACTGCCCCCCATCTCTGCATCCCCCACCCCCCTTTTCTCTGTGCGAAGGGAGCTCAACTTCAAGGCCTGACACCCACTGGCGACTTGTCCTCCCCAGCAGCTGGCCTCACTCAGCGCCTCCCGTGGGGAGACCTGGCAACTGCAGCAAAGGACCGGCAGGAAGGCCCGGAGCAGCCAACAGGAGGCAGTGGCGGCCTTGTCAGCGGCAGCAGGGACACAGGGTAAGAATCAGACGAGCACGCGGTTGTGGCGTTTGCCCAGGGCCCTGCTAACCCAACCCAGGAGGCGCTTTGGCTCAGGTGTCAGTCCTCCACCTGGACAAGAGTTTTATCCTTCACTTTGGCAACTGCATAAGCCCCCGGCCAGGGGCCAGACCAGGCAGCTCGCTAACTATGCGTCCGGTGCACCTGAGCTTGGGGCTGTTACCTGCTGCAGTGGAACAAACTACCACCCA
The DNA here is from genome assembly GCA_004024925.1 of Scalopus aquaticus. NCBI lineage: Eukaryota > Metazoa > Chordata > Mammalia > Eulipotyphla > Talpidae > Scalopus > Scalopus aquaticus. Next base: position 9,844 of record PVIJ01006672.1, read on the forward strand.
TCGAGTGGCTTAAAACCACACATTTGTCCTCTCAGTCTGTGTGCCAGGAGTCCAGGCACAGGGCCTGGGTCCTGTTCAGGTCTCACCAGGCTGAAGGGCTGCTCTGGCCCCGTCACACTCAAGGGTAGGGGACACTAGAGGTTACCCCTGCCGACCACAGGGGCTTTAGAGTCGACCAGAATGTAGCCAACCCACACCCAACACCCACCAGCAGAGCAGGATAAACCAAAGTGAACGAAGAGAATCAGAGCAAGTTTCAAGGACTGATACCAATGAACACTTTTATTAACTGGTAAAATATAAAAATCTAGATGTCTCAAACCCACATAATCTATTTGACAAGATCAATTGCAAGTCTGCGTGTGGGTAATGAGGAGAACAGAGGGGTCTCCTGCTCAGACAGACCTACTGTTGGTTAGACTTCTGTGCCGCTTCCCTCTGTATTTTCATCAATGCAGACTCTTCTAGAAGAGAGAAGCCCTGCTCCATAAGAGGAGGACTGCCCCCATTGTGAGACACTGCGTCTCCACAGAAGACAGTCTTGGGATGCAAGGCGGGCTTGGGCGGCTGTCAGACACGACACACACGGCATCTTCACGCGGACACACAAAACAGTTTAATACCTGGAGGTGGACAGGACTGACCACAGGACGCAGACACCGTACAGTAGGGGGCAGGCGGTGGAGGGGCACGGGGTGGGATGACAAAGACCAAGGAGTGAGTCCCCGGGGGCCCTGGGGAGCCAACTGACACGTATCACCAAGAACTGCACGTTGTCAGCCGCCGCTGGACGAGGCGCGGTGGCTCTCCCTGCACGGCCACAGGAAGGCGCTTCTGTCACCGAGTGTTAACACGGGCGTCGGCGCTTGGGGAGTGCTGTGACACTGGGAGGAAGCCTCTTCCGCACACAAGCCCTTTTCCCCAACACCGGGGGCAGAAGGAGGCACCCCAGCCCCAGGGCAACTAGGCCCCATTACACCTTGATCTTTTGATAAAGAGCAGCACTACGTAACACTGCACCCCAGAGCCGGCTGAGCTCTGTGAAGCACCCTTTCAACAAATGGATGTCAAACAGAGCGTGAACAAGTGCAGAGGAGACGGGGGGCCACACGGGCGGGATCCAAGGGACGGAGGGGCGGACGTGTCCCGGGCCGGGTCCGCCTAGGCGTCAGTGAGGTTGCTTTTGCTCAGCAGCACCTGCTCCCCAGGCTTGAAGGCTGGCATTCCCAGGTAGGGGCAGCTGGCACAGCGGAAAGCATCGCCCAGGTAGCACTGTGGAGACGAGACAGTCACACCGGGAAGCTGTGTCCACTGACCCCAGGCGGGTGAGAAGGAAGGGACTCCTTACTCCACAGTGTGGCCACGGGGCCGGGGGCAGTGCCCGGGGGACCTTGCAGCTCCAACTGAGACCCAAAAACTAAGAAGGTTTTAAGATCTCTGTTTAAAAAAAAAAAAAGGCCTAGAAGCTCCTTAGGAGGCCCTGTTTCCATGCTCTCTACAGTTGAGATCACGCCAAATGACTGGAGAGCAGCAGGCCCACTCTGAAGCAGGAAGGGGCCAAAGATGTGAACTATCAAGTGCGTCGCCGACAAGCGTGAGCACGTTACCACTCTCGGGAGACACCGTCTCCCCCCAAGGGCACCTAACACACGTCCTCACGCTCTGGCCTGTTATTAAATATCCGGACAGTAAATCCCGCCCAGCTGGAGCAAGTACGTATTTAGTTGGGGTGGTGCCTGCCGCCCTGGGGGCTCCGTGAATATCAAGCCACGATCCAGATACTCACATTTCCACACGCCGACTTGGGCTGGGAGTTCATCTGTTCCTTTGACTTCTCCTTTTCCAGTTCTTCGGCAAGGCCACAGGTGCTGGGGGAAGATAAGCAGCTGATGAGTGGGACCTGCCACTTCCGGAAACTCCAAACCCTTCATGGTGTCAAAACACGCTCAGACTTTTCTCTTTATGGGGGGGTGAGGGAGAGGAGGGTAGCTCAGGCCAGGAATGTGAGATACACACGCAAGCTGTCTAGGGAGACAGTAGAGTGGTGGGGTGCAGGACGCGGCGGGCAGACGCCCTGTCCACAAAGTGGGTACACTCAGCTCGCTGCTCAGCACTGTGGGGAAGGCAGGCCCAGTGCTGTCCCAGCTTCCAAAGGGAAGGCCAGAAAAAAACTGGAATTTCACTTGAATCTCCTAATTCATAAATGCTGGCAACTTTCATATATAATACAATACTGATGATTAAATACGCCTGCACATCACCAGTTAACTTCTGACCACCCTTTCCATCCACTAGAAAACTACTGTAAAATTCAGCCTCCCTTGTGGCGCAAGGGGTTAAGTCTCAGAACTATGAAGCTGTCACCAGCCACTGCAGCATGAGTTCGATTCCCGGCCAGGGAGCTTCCCACATGGCGCAGCAGACCTCTCCTGTCTCGCCCGCTGCTCCCCTCAGCAGTGTGTTTCAGTAGATCCACCAGTTCTGCTCCCCACTCTGTCTCTGGTGAATCCTCTCAACCCCCACACCTCTGGCTTATACCCCAGTTCTTCTACACAAAAATTAAAAATAAAATAAATAAAAACCTTTCAATAAAGGAATAATTCTTGAAAAATAAGTAAAGCACAGTCAACAAACCCCTGCAAGGGGCTCAGAGCACACAGCGAGTGCCCCGCCCTCCGTGCGCAGTCGTGGGGCCAACCGCGGCTCGCAAGCACCTACAGTCTCCGCGAGAGTCAGAGGCCAAACTACAAGAAAAAAACTACTTGGAAGACATAGACAGTGCATGCAGAAAGAAGCCTTGAAAGAACCATCGCTACCCTCTAGAGAAGAGCTCACATCCACAAAATAAAAATAGGATACTATATTTAGGAAAGTTAAGACCCAGAAAAGGAATGTTAGCAATTAGAAACATGATAATAGAAATAATTCAATAGAGGCTATGGAGGATAAACTTACAGAAATTTCCCAGAAAGTAGGGCATATGGAAATGCGGGAGGGAAAAAAATTACGGAACCAATCAAAGAGATCCAACAGGTTGTACATGAGCAACAGATACAGAAACGAAAATAAAGAGAAGACAAAAATCATAAACAAAATTAAAGAAAAATTCCCAGGACTATGGATGTGACTTTCCAGACAGAAAAGATTCTTGGAGTGGCTAGTGCAAAATGGATTCCTATATGAGGCATGTTATTAGAAAGTGGTGTGAGGGATACAGAAGAGTCCACACACTTCTGGAACGGAAGAAGTGGTCTTACAAAATGGGTTCAGGATTCACAAAGAGGACAGTCTCACATATTTCATCACAGTCACCAAAAAAAGATGACAGAACGACCATCAAATGTGTGTAGGAAAATAATTTTCCACCTAGATTTTTATACCTAAATTACCAATTATTCACGAGAATAGGAAAAAAGAACTTTTCAGACACATACAATTTAAAAAAAAAAAACAAAAAACCTTACCTCTCAGGTAAATGTTCTTAAAAAACAACTACTGGAGAATTTGCTCCACCAAAACAAGAGAAAACTGAGAAAGCAGCAGCACAGGACCCAGGAAACAGAAAAGCTGATGTAAGACAGAGGGAAGAGTCCTCAGGGGGGACAGAGAGGGAGCCCCCGAGAGTCAGCTCTTTCCGGGCAGAGTGGCAAGTGTGCAGGGGCAGAGCCGGGACAGACATGGTGAAGGCTGCCACCAACCACGCTGCCATCAGACCACCCTTTGAAGCTGAAGCCAGGAGAACATCTGTCCCTGACTTTTCTGGACCATGTGCTGCTAATATCCAACTTTCCCCTCCTTGCTCTCTGTGGGGAGTGCAGAGCAGTGCAGCACCTCTGACCACGTCTGCTGGTCCCCCCTTCTCTGCATGACACGAAGCCTGCAGACATCCTGCCTGCGGCGGGTCCTTCCTGTCCTAGAACTAACTCATGACTCTTCCTGCAGCTTTCCCCAAAGGGGCTCTTGTGGATTCTCAAAGAAGTCGAGACCAGAAGACCCAGTGGAGTTGCTCTTTCCCTGAGAGCCACTGAAGACAGAGAATACTGACCTCCCTTGCCTAGTAAGACAGGGCTTCACAACCAAATAATTGTTGGGAGATTTACACATAGGTGGTGAACCACCCCCCCAAAACAAGCCAGGAATGAGTGACACAAACTTAGGAGAACGGAGACCTCTTACGTGGGGAGGGAGTGGCACGCGGCAGAGGAAGCATGTAGAGGGGCCTCTCGGTGCCAGCAACGTTCTCAGTTCTAACCTGGTCATCAGTACGTGGACGTTCATCTTATTATTCTTTAAAATGTACCTGCTTAACACGTTCTCCGATACACAAGAGACACTTCACAGTAAAACATCCATTTTTAAAAGTGCAAAGAGTTGTGATTTTTTGAGAATCAGAAGCCACTGGAAGCAGCAGGGCGGGCTCTGCTCGCCCCCGCACTCACCAGTTCTTGCAGGCCTTCCTCTTTTTCCCCTCTCCGCAGGAAGGTGCCCGCAGGGAAGCTGGGTCGGGCTTCTTCAAATCTTCTGGATCTAGCAGCTCATCTGAGTCAATGAGATCCTGGGGAGGGGGGCGGCAGTTAGTGACACAGTCGTGGGCAAGTGTCAAGTGTCAAGGCGGCGGCAGGCTTCCGCTGCCTGTGTAAACAGGGCGTCCTCGGGCCTACTCGGGAGAGGTCGGCCCGCTCAAGGTGACTGACGCGGCGGAGCCATCTATGTGCCTGAGATGTGCAAGGCTGCCAAGGGGCTGGGAAGCAGGTGACATTGTGGAGACAGAGAAGAGGGAAAGAGGGAGCAGGCAGGGCAGAGGGAAAACGTTACGTTATTTGAAAGTATGAAATGCTGTCACATGAAAAGGGAATAAGAGACTTTCTAGATAGTTCCAGGGAAAAGGGCCAGTGGTGCCACAGGCGCTTGTGTAATTCTTTGACAGAAAGTGTGGCTTCCAAGACAGCGAGTGTGCAGTGACTTGTCCAGATAAAGGAGCCGATAAAAATATTTTAGCAGGCCACTCCTTTCAGGTTTACACACACCCACAAGAGTCTTGACTCTATCACATGAAGTGAGAACAAGAAACTGTGGGGAAAAGAGATGCAGGAAGAAATGTTAAAGGCCACTGGTGTGGCCTTTCCCTCTAAATCAAAAACACCAGTGACAGTGACAGCTACAGTGTGGGGCTTCAGATTGTTCGCACCCACACGTCCAGAGAGGCTACGCCAAACCATGCTCGCTCAGGCCCAGCGGGGCCTACGAGACAGCAGCCAAGCGGCCGCATGGCGACTCACCATGCTCTCGTCCTCCATGTCATTGGCTGAGAGGGTCCAGAGCTGGACGGCAGCGGGGTCCACAGCAGGCTTCACTAATCCCACCCATAAAAGAAAAAGAGCCCCATGAAAGAACTGGAAACAAACTGCAAGCACAGTAAACGCTTTCTGAGACCATGCAAAGAACGTGCTAGTCTGGGAGTCAAGACTTGGGTTCGAAGTCCAGCTCTCCCACTCATCAAAGGCACGGACTGGGGCCCTGCGATCCTAACAGACCAGCAGCGCGAGGCACTGGCTACAGGAGCATTCTGCATATATGACCCCAATCCACCCTGCTAACAACCTCGGGAGGTGAGTATCTGTCAGTCTCATTTTACAGATGAAGAAAAAGGTTTCAACACTTAGGCCAGTGAGTTACACAAAGCCACACACACACACGCCTGTCTAGTGCTCCCCACTCCTGCTCCGTGCTGCTCTCTCATCTTAGTCTCCAGTCTTAGAATATGGGGCAAACAGTCCTCCCTGCACCTACTACTGACGATTTAATGACTAGGTAAGAAAGTAAGTTAAAAAGCATTATAAACAGCAAAGTTTTTGTCTCCCGTAAACCTGTTACATAAAAGACAATAAGTTCCAGAGCGATGGCGGCCGTGTACCCCAAATCAGACAAACACAGACCTCTGGCCTCTTGATTCCCTGGCTAGGTCAGGAGAATGCAAGGAAGGGTCAGAATGAGGCTGAGAACCCCAATTTAGTGTGGGGAGATGCTCAAATGGGCCTTGGGGTTAAGCGTACCCCAATCACTGTCTATCACTGCCACAGCGGGACACTCAGACCTCCCACGGGCAAACCGCCCATCTAAGCTGTCCCTACTCATTCCGAAACTGACGCCAGAGACTGGGATTCCAAAGGCGCTCTCGGGGTTTCAGGTTGGACAATCTACCCAGAGCAGTGTGAATGCACCTGTAAATCTGGACACACCTCACAGCTGGGACAATTTTTCTCAACTTGGGCATCAGAAAACAAGTGACAAGAAAGGTGAGAGTGGTGCGGGGCGGGAGGGAGGGGTGGGTGCTATTTTCTGAGCCAAAGTTACAAGTGCCTTAGCATCCTCAGAGCCAAGAAGGCTGACTTCACTGGCAGAAAGAGAGGGCATGCAGGAGCAGAAGCAGGCAGCGGCACTTATCACCACCTCGGGGAGGTCGTCTGAGGATAAATTCTGGGGCTGGAGAGACATTAGCTAAACTGTGACTCAGGCCTGTAGAATCCAGAGACCAGAGAGACTGAATGAGAGAGTATTGATGCATTATTTCAATTTTGGATCCATGTACGCCCAGACAGTAGCACATTAAGTATTCTTTCATTTGGAAAGGACAGACATTAAGGAAGGACATTTATATAAAGGCGATATAAAAATAGCACCACTCCATTCAGCTTTCTGGCTCGATTTCTAGTATGTTCTTTCAGGTATAGTCAGACAGAAGAATATCCCTATGCCAGCCTTACCTGAAGGCGACTTCTTGGCAACAGAAAGCTTAAGTTGACTAGAAGAACCCACTTCAAAATTGGGCTTTTTGCCTGTGATTTGAACAGAGCACAAGCTGTCACTCTGGTAGCCCAGGTGTTCTTGAACAGACTGTACCTCCTTGGGGTTCAGGGGCTCCCGCTGCAGCTGGAATGCAGGACATCAAGAGGATCAGGCCACAGTCCTACAAAATGCTGCTGGACTTTACCTGTATAGGTGTCGTACACTCGCTTGTGGGTATTCAGAAGGAAATCTCCTGCCTCACATGCAGTTTCTCGCCGACCAGAATCCTAGAGTGTAATGTTAGTCTGCATGTTTACTTCGAGCTACCCTTTGCCAGCTCTTACAGTCCTTATCAGGACATCTGCTCAGTACAGGACAGGGTGCTAGTCGTTGTGGGAGCTGTGTGACCACAGAGAAGAATCTGGCATGGTTCCTGGAGAAGGGCCCACGTCTAAGCAGGGGAGCAAGTTCACAGTGAAGTCTGTAGAAGTTTAGTTCCCAAGACGAAAAGAACTGTAAGAGGAGGGGAGTGTTCCATGGGAAGAAGCAGCAGAGAGTAAAGGGAGAAGGTGGGGTGTCGTCTCCATGTCCAACAAGTATAGAAGGGTTAATAAGTCACAGTCCCCGGGGAGCACTGCTGCTCTATTACTAGTGGGAATGACGGGACACACAGCAAGGTGGATAAATGTCCAGCCTATCGAAAACTGGGGGAACATGCTAGTGACTAAACAAGGGTGTGTGTGTGTGTGTGTGTATCTCCTGATTTATTTTTGAAAAAAAGGATGTGTTTGGGGACTTGAGCTCCAACTCTCCCCCATATTACAAGAGAGTTAATCCCTATTGCAGTAGTAGTCTTAAATAAAAAAAAGATGTGTATGTATATGTACATATAAAGATAAATAACCTAAAAACATGTACATATATACATACACTGGTAAACATGTCTGAATGGTCATAGAAAAAAGCTTGTCTATGGTAGCCACGAGGCAGGGAAGTATGAGCAGAAACTGGAACGTCACTTTTTCCACTGTTAATTGGACTTTTATGACTATCCTTTGTTTTAGAAAAAAAGAGAAAACCTTAAACTGAAAGGAGAAGAGGGTGGCATAGAGAAACTGAGGCCTTGGGTCACGTAGCCCATGCGTGGCCTAACAGTTATCTTGGCCTTGCACTTCTCTCTCTCACGCACACACAAACATTAACATCAGAGAAGAATGGAGAAATATAAACACCTCTGATTCATTTAAGTATTTCTAATGAACTGTCAGGATTGTTCCCTCCAACCTACTCTACCCTCCCCCAAAAACCTGAGGATGAGCTCAGTGACCACGTTTCCCTTGGGCCCAGAATCCGAGTCCATTCAGAGTTCTCTGTCACTCCCTCCTGCCTCACTGGGCACCACCACTGAATGAAGACCAACCAGCAGGGGCCCAAGCACGTCTCTCCAAAGGACATTCATTCCAGAGATTCTGTCCTGAGGCATCACATTTGTCAACATGTAAAGCACTTCTCAACTTGTTTCCTGGTCTAAGCGGCAGTAATGGCCGCTCCTTTGGTGCCCTCTGATTCTCTCTCTACCACCTGACAGAGACACCGTGTATGGTCACCTAAGGTTTAAACTCCCAGTAAAGAAAACTGTCTACAAACCTACCTCTTTAACTTGCACGAGACCAGAAAGAGTCAGGGCCGAACACAGTTTAGATGGCGTCTTCACTTTGCTGTTATTAACTGCCAAGAGGAAAACCCCAATTAATAGCTTTATAGGTCAAAGCAGGAAAAATACTAAAGGTTCTATCCAATTTGAGTCAGCAGACATGAAGACAATAACCTATTCTGCTTTACACACACACACACACACACACACACACACACACACACACACACACACTTAATAGTATTCAAATTTGACAAATCTTTTTGCTCAAAGTGCTCTTATTGATGCTCTCAAATGTCATGTAAGAATTGTTATCATGTTTCTGATCACGCCCTGATTCTTGGAAACACATAATCTTACAGGGGTTGTTGGATAATGACTGAGAAAGAGACTTAGAAAACCTTCGGAATACAAGTGCTCACTCTGAGAAGCTGTGACCAAGGGCCACTGTGTCCAGCTACCCAATATTTAAATTCCCAGCAAAGAACACTGGGACCTGATGACTCTACCACAAGTTTCTGTGTCCACGTAAACTCTTTTATCCTTTTCAAAATACGGTCACTTCTATTATCTTACTTAATGAAATATGTCCGCATATTTTCATGGAAAGTCTAGCAAAAAAATGTCAAAAATTCAGAACTGAATGACTCTTTGATAGTCTCACCACTAAACAAAAACAAGTTTATATTTCTTGGGTTCTAGCATTTGTTTCACGTGAATCAATAATTACCTCATTCCTCCCAGACTTCCAGTCATTGTATTTTTAACTTTTGGTTTTAAAGTAACCAGAAATGGACAAGGAGACTATGGCAGCGTAAAAGGTCATGGGAGATCTCAAAGAGTCTTCACCTCGCTTCCCCCTGGTAGCATCTCACTGTAGTGCTGTAGGGAAACTGAGTCACTGAGTCTCCCCAGAGCTTATCCAGGCTTCACCGGCTGTACACACGGTGTGTGCGGAGTTCAATGCAATCCCGAGTGCAGATTTGTGTAATCACACAGCCCAGATGGAGAACCACCCCATCACCACAGGGACTCCTCAGACCATCCCCTCACAGCCTCACGCACCCACCGCTTCCTCCCATTCCTAACCCGCGGCAACCTCCGCACCATTCTCCACCACGGGAATTTGTTGTTTCAAGGCTATTACATGAACAGATCACACAGCATGTAACCTGAGGCTGGCTTCTCACCAGCACGTTTCCCTTGAGAGTCAACCAGGTTGTTGCACATGTCACATCACCAGAGTCACGTGTCATGAAGGACTGGGACAGCGCTGAGAAACGGTCCCAGGCAGTGACGCTGCCGTGTGAACAGCACGGAGTGTGACCACACCAATATGGAAGGCACAGCCTCTACAGCCTACTACACACAGGGACCACTGTCACGTACGTAGCCACCTCTGACTGAAACATCATCACACGACACATGGCCAGAGTTTGTTCCTTTTTACTGCTGCACAGTTTTCCATGCTATGGAGGTGCCACGGTTTAACCATCTACCCATGGTGACCCATTTTCAGATGGGCAGTATCCTTCTATTTTACCACCTTGCGGGTCAGTCAAAGACGACAATTTCTTTGGCCGTGTTGCTTCAGATTATCACAATCACTGATGCCTAAGGAGGGGTTCAGCTACGCGTACAAAGATCTCCAAGAGAAACGGCTTAGAGATGCAGCAGACACATCTTAAGAGTCAATCCTGTTAATTCTGGTCTTTCAAATGAAGATTTCCTTACCTACAGCTGTCTCCACTGGTTCTTTCAGAAAAAGGCATCCCCCAGGCCGAAGGATCCGGGCCATCTCAGCCAAAGTCTCGGCACTGTGCAGAGCGGCACTTCCAGGAACCACACCCGACAAAATAACATCAAAACTAGATTCTTTGTGGGCAGCTGCAAAGAAGGCAGACTCTAATCAACAATCACCCGGGCTCAGAAGTGACCTCTCAGTCCTCCCAAGCTCCACGGAGGCTGCAGGCCGGTCCTGCCCCGGGAGAAGGAGCACCTACCTAGGCAGCAAACCCACCGACATGGGCAGAAAGGGCAATGACGCTGCTGCCCCACACCCACGAAGTCTCACTAACTCCCCATCTTTTCACATGCTCAAGGAAAAAGGGAGCCGGATGAAGAATAGGTGTTTTTTTTTTTTTTAACGTAAAGATCTAATAACTAGTAAGAACAAACTCATACAAATCATCGGCTCCGCTCCTAAGTCCACTCTATCTCAACTGAGAAACATCAGAGTGATTGGCCACCGCTATCTTGTGCCGCCCCAAACATAACTCGGTGATCAAGGCGTGGCAGAAACGCAGCTCACCCACGGAGAGCTACAAAGGCCACTTGCCAGGTACTTACACTGCACCAGCTGGCTGCTGTTTTCCACAGACACTCGGCCCTCGCTGCCAGTTACCACTTGAAGCTTATCCACCAGCTCTTTCAGAGCCTCCGCTGGGGATGACTTATCCCAGACCACCGCCACAAACTGGCCAGGGGAGATCCCAAAATCTGCCATTCTTGCAGGGCTGCTGGACCTAAAAAGTAAGGGATGGGTCAAAGGAGAGTCCAGACTGAGCAGAGACAAAGGCCCAATTTAATCTATGGCATCCTGATATGATTAGAATCACATTCTAAGTCCCACTTCCCACCAGGGAATGCTGATGACAAGAGAAAATCTTACTGTAGATACTAGAGAGTCTGAACAAATGAAACCATTATTGCAAGGGCTCATAACCACAGCATTCCAAACCAGGAAGGTAGCTTCCTTGGTGAGAATCCTGATTTGGCAGCTAAGTAAGGAGGTTGAAGGTAGAAAGATTATTTCCTCTTTGATTTGCAACAACTCAGCTTGAACAGAATGTAAAGCACAGGAAGGACATTAATTAGGCAGAAGTATGACTCAGCAAAAAGACAAATCAATTGGCTGGCATAACCCAACTCTAAGCTTAAATAGTTTTTAAAAGGAGACAAGATATGAAGCAAACAGAGTATTTTTCCTTTCATCAAAACATGAAAATTCAATTCCACTGAATCTGCAATCAATAGTATCTACTATGACTTCCTTTAACATTTAAACTCAGCCAGACTGTTCAAAGTACTTTACATACGAGATCTCAACTGAACCTCAGAACCACCTTACACTAGATATTTTACAGTCAGAAAATTCCTGTCAGTGATGTTGCCCAGGTCTCACCACCAGTAAGAGCTGTGTCAATAAAGTAAAAGCTTGGATTCGAACCCAAATCTACCTGATAGTAAAGCCCATGCTTTTAACTTATGGAAATTTCCCCCCAAGGGTCAACTTTCTCTTCCATCTGATCGTCAGATGAGAACAGAATGTGCTCACAATGAAATTAGGTCAGGAGACAGTACCGTACTCAGTTCTTCCTTCTGTCCTTAAACATTAATGCCCCAAGGTTTCCAACTTAAGGACAGAAGCTGGGTGGAAGGGTCCTGTGCTAAACACTGTCTTCTGCAGGGTTGGCTAATTCTCTAGGTCCAGATATAAGCTATGTCATTACTACACACGTCCTTCTTTAAAAATGTTTATTTCTGGAGCCTCCCTGGTAGCCTAAAGTCTCAGTGCTAGCACCATGAAGGCCAGGGATCGATCCTGGCCAGGGAGCTGACCCACAGGGTGCAGCAGACCCTACTCCTGTCTCACCCACTGCTCCCCTCAGCAGTGTACTTCAGTCAATCAACCTATTCTGCTCTCCACTCTTCTCTGGCGAATCCTCTCACCTCTCCCACGTCTGGCCTACACCCCAGTTCTTCTATGCAAAATAAATAAAAACAAATAAAAATCATACAATAAAGGAATAATTCTTTTAAAAAATGTTTACTTCTAATGACTTGCTCCTCTTTGCCTACAAAACATACCCAGGTTAGCCAGTCATCCTTAAATACTATAGCACTTTGATTCTGTCACTCCTTTCTAAAGTTGTTACTAAAGGTTTTATATTCTACCGTCTTCTGGAGTCAGGTCCTCTATAATCTGGCTTCCCTTGTATCTCCCACCTTTCCAAAGGTGAATCCCTCCTTCTTTTTTTAAAAACTATTGCCTTTTCCCTGTATCAGACCTTTTGTCTCATTCTTCCACAATGAATGCCTGCTTTTTATTATCCTGTCCTCAGTGTAAGCCCTAGTTAAAGGATGCCAAGTCTTAACAGACAGGCAGGTTTCTTTATCATTGAGTTGCAGTTTTTAAATCCCTAAAAAGTGCATAATCAAGAATTGAAACTTTTAAGCTTTTAACTGTCACGTGACGTTGAGGAAGAACTTTGCAGTCTTTAAGGTGAGCAAGTTGGGACCAATCTCACATATAAGCACCAGCCAAGAAGGAGGACTGTTGGGCAATAAGGTATAAGAAATAAATGACCTGTTTCCACAATGTTGGCACAGGATCTTCCCTGGGACAGCAGCAAGAAATAAAAGCTCCCTGTCCACCAGTAACTACTACAGCCTTGCACCTTTCTCATAGAAAAATATCTCAGAAGGGGCCAAAGGTTCCTTACTAGTTAGAGGAAAACAAAAAGCCAGATATCTAGGTTTTTTCGGCAATCTGTACACAAAGTTTTATGGCACCCAGGTTTTGTTTTTTGTTTTTTTTTTAATTTATACATACAAGCTGGGGTACAAGCCAGAGGCGCGGGGTGGCGAGAGGGTTCACCAGAGACAGAGTGGGGAGCAGAACAGGCAGATCAGAAGTACACTGCTGAGGGGAGCAGCGGGCGAGGCAGGAGAGGTCTGCCGCACCATGTGGGATTCTCCCCGGCCGGGCGTCGAACTCGCGTCGCTGCTGCCGACAGCTCTACAGCGCAGCGCTCAACCACTGCGCCACCGGGGAGGCCCGGCACCCAGGTTTTGAATGCAGATGAACAAGATTCTACCTACCACTGGGTCGTCTGCTTATTAGGTATTCATGACCATGTTCACTTATTACCTTATTTTCTCATTAATTAAGTTGGGCTGATCATCTCGTATTTGCAAGGTTGCCATAAAAAGTAAATGTGAAGATAAAGGTATGAAACAGAGCTCAATCAAATAATGCTCCACAAGAGCCTTTACTTCTTAGTGACCAGTTTATTTGCCTTTGTTTCAAACAGTCCTTTTCTGCCTCTTTAGCCACCTTGCTGGCAGGACTCCGCAGGGAGAGATGTGAAGTTTCTTTTTCATTGTTAGAATTGAGCAGTGTAAGAGCTATACTTTATGACATCTTACACAGCACTCCAGCGAGGTTGCGTCAGTAAATTAGAAGACTGTAGAATGCTTTGTGTTCCATATCCCCAAACACTAACTTTCTATAGCCAGAGAATACATTTATTAAACATTAACCCCCCCAAACAAAACCAGTCATCACTTTGTCAGCATTTTCCTAATTAAATGGAAGATAGTGTTCTTTTAAATACCTAAAAGCCCAAGTGTGATACTTTCATTGTCATAGTTTTTGTGTCGTTGTCAATCTGCCCTTAAAGAAAAAATAAGGAACAAGTGTCTGGCATCAAAGTCAGTGTACTTAGAAGTTGTCACTCAGCCCAGTTTCATAACTAAAAGGAGGTGGAGTAGACGTCATTCTCACGTCACAGGCCTTGTTTGTTAAGCACCTTTCCAGCCGTGACTGCGGCACACACTTGCCCAGCACTCTTCTAAAATGTAACTGTAAGACTGTGAAAGCAGGTGTTGGGAATAACTTCTGGAGATGTACTTGTTTATTTGTAAGGGACCCAGTTGAAAATCCTAAGGCATCTGGCTCCTCTTAGGCATGAGGGGGCCAAAAGAAAAAAATAAGATTAAATCATGGCTTATCAGTTCAAGCCACGGACTGAATCCTCTTCAGTCAGGGGCATCAGACATTTTGACAACATTGACAGTTGTCAGAAAGGAAATTTTTAGTTAAAATCAACTGATTGAAGCACAGGTAGGCACACACAGGGGAAAAGGTGTTAATCAGCAAGGAAACAGGAAATTCAAGGAAAGCGATATGGAAGCCAAATTCTCCAGGTAACTAGGTCTGTGTCAAAAGTGAGTTTCAGAAAGTATAACCCAGTGCTAAGTTTCTACAGGAATGCTTTATTTGACGATAGGTGGACAGAACTCAGAAAACAACTCTTCACAGACAGATCAGCACTTCACAGACAGACAGTGCTTTACAGAAATCCAGAGATTGAGGTCTGAAAATCCCCTATTTGGTTTTGCTCAGGTCTCCCCCGACAGCCACACAGGGCAGAGAAGAATATTTGAAAAAGACTAGAATTGATAGGAGGCATGCAAAACAAAGAAAGGGTCTAAGGGCAATGGTAACATTTACAGAATGACGTGCTTACAGCCTATCATATCGTCAGTTACTCCTAATGCCCAAACCATTTACTTCTTCCTAATATGAAGTCTTCCCTGGGGACAAATGTCCCAGTGAGCTGCTCGGCATTTATATTTCTGCTTAGTGACTAGTTCATGACCTCCTAGGGCTTGGCAGTCATTCTCAGGACAAATGCCACCTACCTTTCCCAAACTTGCAGATCCTACACACCATTTGGAGGCATCTGTTAAAACAAGATTCCTGGACTACCCAACTATACTTAATCAACTCTCTGGGAGAAAGACCTGGGTACCTGATATTAACAAGCATCCTAGATGGTTTTTCCGATATGGAAAGTTTGGAAACGCCGCAATTACACCAACACAACACCTAGCTCCAGGAAAGTCACAGACTAAAAAGTACAACCTGGGGTTCTGATAGCTCCCCACCCACCCCGAGGGCCGGGGGGTGGGGGGGCGTAGAAATAGAAGAAACTTGCAAGGTTTGAAAAGGATTGTGGCCCAAGGTCACAATAGTTGGCTACTGGCAGGGCGGGTCTCCGGGATCGCAGCTCAGGGCTCTTCCCCTTGTCCTTGGAGCCTCATATCAGGGCCAGCAGAGTTCGAGAGATGAGCTGCCCGGGAAGATCAAAAGCTGCGGGCCAGGAGCCCGGGGCAGGCAAGACCGGCTTCCCCCAGGGAAAAGCTCCCATGGTCCTCGAGAAGGCAGCCGCGATACGATCCCACCGAGGGACGGGCTGGGAGTAAGAAGCGAGCTGATCTGGGGACGAAGGTGGGCCAGGAGGGGGCGATTGGGGAAGGTCCAGCTCTCCGGCCACCGAGATAGCGCTCACCTGCCGCCGGCGGCTCCCTCCGGGCTTCCCAACAGCCGCCGGCTCCGCGCCTAGCGTCTCTCGCGAGAGGGGGCGGTCCCGCGGCGCTAGGAGAGCGGAAGTGTACGCGTGCATTCCGGATGTTGCCTGTCACGTCCCCGTGGGCGGTGTGCCCGCTTCCAAGATGGCGGCGGCGGTGTCCGGCGTGTTCGGCCGAGCGGGCTGGAGGCTCCTGCAGCTGCGGTGCCTGCCCGGTGAGGGGGGGCGGCCGAGCCGGCGGTGGGAGTATTGGGGAGGGGGCGCGAGACCGACCCAGGCTGGGTGCGGGGCGGAAGAGGCCGCTGTGGAGGGTCACGAGCAAGGTGAGGTGAAGGGCATCGGCGCGGAACTACTGGCCTCTTCGGCTTGAGCCGGCTGCCTGGCTGACTTCTGCGCCTTGTCTTGGGCTTTGGGTTCCAAGACCTGCCGGACAGGGTCTGTCACTCCCATTTAGTGGAGCTGCAGAGAGGGATGGGTTTGCTCAAGGTTGCACCTCGTCGGTTGCAGATCTGGCTGCCTCTATCCCAGTCTCTTTAACTTCGATGACAAGTCCCTGGGCCGTTTAAGAGAGGAAACTTTCTATCACCACCGTGACTGGAAGACCAGTGTCACCTCCAGAAATAGAATGTATGCGTTTGACACATTAACATAAATATATTCTCCTGTATTTCACCTAAAAGCTCGCGGCCGCACTGGTTCAACAAACATTGCTTTGGGACCTCCCCTATCCTTTTGAAAGTCCCATCACTATTTACTCCCTACCTTTTTCTGTACACATACCAAAATAATGACTTTTTGCATACATTGCTCTGTGTTTCCTTTAAAATCATTCCCTGAGTTAGACCATGACTGCTCTTGTTTTTTATACAAACTCCAAACAACATATGTTTAGTACAAGGCGTGCTTAAGATGCAGCAAATCCAATCCTAGGTATTTATCCAAGAAAAAATAAAACATATGTCCACTAAAAGAAGGTTTGTACACATTCTATTCATAGCGACTTTATTCATAAAAGCCAACATTTGGAAGAGCCCAGGTGGCCATCAACAGATTAGTGTCTCTTCATAAGCATTATTTAGCAGTAAAAAGTAACAGTTCTGCTGATTTACACAAAAATAATAAGTCGGTCTAAAAATACATACTAAGCAAAAGAAGTCTTACACAAAAAGAACATACTGTGTGATTCTATTTAGATGAACTTGTAGGATAGGCAAAACTAGGGTGAGAATTTCTCCTGGGGAGGAGAGGGACCTGTCTGGGGTAATGATATTTTCTGTTAGCTTGAGAACTGATTGGGGTTCCAGTTATGCAAGTGTATACATTTGTTGGAAGCTAGAATTAGCACATTTAAGATGCAATTTACTGTATATAAACATTACCTTAATTAAGGAACAATGGCAGAGCACAGGGGGAAATTCCCCCCATCCCTCTGGTTTCATCTGAGGTGGGACTACTGAAAGAATTAGATTAGTAGTAGAAAAAGACCCAATTTAATAACGTGGGGTGAATTTGCATGACTAGAGATTCTAAAATAAAATGGGATGAACCAGGGGGTTTATCAAGCACTAAGGGAGGGACCTGGGGTATCAACGTGAGAAGGGGGTTTCAACATGATAAAGAGGGGTTGGTTTCATATGATAAAACTTTACGTTTCATGGATGTCCAGCCTTGATAATAGGTTTCTCCAATGAAAAAAAAATTCTTTCTGGTGATAACCCCTAAATCTAGGCCATCTCCATTTATAACAGTTTCTTCTGAGGTTAACAGGGCTTTGATGGACCTTAGTGCCACAAACCAACATGACGCATACTAGAAAAGGCCTCCCTGAACATTTTTGGGGAGAAAGATCTCACAAACAATGAATTCATCGTGAACTCAGTTCATGTAGCATGCTGAAATGTTTGGAGATGAAGAATGCAGAGATATACCACAAATACATCAAAAACTTAAGATGGATTGCTGGGTGAAAAGTGTGACGTGTAGGTACGTAGAACCTAGATAGATATGCAGGTATTCATGCCACGTGATCTTTCAACTTGTCTGTAGTATGAAAACCTTTATAATAAAATGTTAGGAAAGGGAAACATAGTATGAACCTGTACTTTCCTAAAGTGAGTGAGGTGTTGCAGGTGTGACAGATGAGGAAGCAGAGATCCGTGACCTGTCCAGAGACACCACATAAACACTAGGAGAGTCTTCTCATTTCTAGTCCAGTGTTCTTGTCATAAAATATAAATATGTAACACTTCCAAGTCACTTTTGCTTTTTGTTTGAGCTTCACAACATTCCCAGTAAGCAAAGAAAGGTTTTTAATTGGTAGTTTTTAAATTAATGCTCACTGGGGTAAAATGGTTTACCACCCACACAGCTAACATGATAGAGAAAGGTCTAGAAGCCAGGACTTTTGCCATCATGTCACACATATTGCCAGTTGACCCAAGATTTTATGTATCTGAGACCCAGCACTTGGATATCTGGTTCTGAAATAGACTTGCCCGCTCTTCCACTCCCCATCTGGGTCTCCGTAGGTTTCTCTGGTAAGTGTCCCTGACTGACCAGCCCAGTTTCTGATTTAGTGTCCCGCTGCCGACCAGCCCCGGTGCCATGTGCCTTCCACGCTTCAGCTCTGCAGCTAAAGTCTTCAGAGGAGCAGAAGCAGCAACCTCCCCCCTCTTTTTCTCAACAACATTCTGAGTCACCGGGGACAGAAGAAGCCAATTCAGAGTCTTCTCGTTCACCCCCCAGGTAGGCACCAGAATTCCAATTCTTTTTTTGGCCATTTGCATGCTTGAGTCTATCTGTACTTCTCCTTCGTCTCTCCTCTCTCTCTTCTCATCTTCCATCATTTTCCAGGCTGCCTGTGAATTGTTTTTTAATCAAAAGTGCCTGTACATTCTAAAACATCTAAACAATATAAAGTAGTTTACAAAAATGACCACCAGTCACAAAACTTGAAATAACCCTACTAACATTTTTGGGAATATCCTTTTAGATCTTTCTAGAAGCAGATTTCGTATACAAATCTGAGTATCTAATAAATAATTACATTGTACACTATACATGCTGTTCCAGAATCTGTGTTTTTCATTCAGCAGTACTTTTTAAATATCTTTTCACAGTCTGTATTATTTTAATAGTTGTATAATATTCCAGCAAATGGTGGGACCAAAATTTATTTAATCTATTATTGGTATATATTTAGGTTTCCTTCACTGATATGAAAAATGATGTAATAAAGTGACAACATTGGGAGCTCAGCAGTTGGCGCTCAGCATTGAGAGCATTGAATCAAAGGATAGGCAATTTTAATATTTTATTGCTTATGTGGGGCCAGATTGCCCTCCTGAAAGGTAGTAAAAATTGACCTTTACATTAGGTGCTTTTTCTTAATCCTGCCACTAAAGAGAATCCTCTAAACTCTGAAATTAGAGTGTTTCCAGTCATTTTTTGTGGTCTCCTGATTAAAACACTTTTCATTTCAATTAACAGATACTTTTTGAGGATCTGCTTTATGCCAGGCCTGGTGAATAATGGAACTGTGGTCCCGGGCCTCATGGAATTACAGTCTGGCGCAGATAGGGCTAGAGAAACAGCGTGTCGAGGGCTAGAAGCAGGGGAACTGGGGTGCTGCTGGAGCATTTGCCTTTCCCACATGTGACCTTGCAGGACAGTGTGGGAAGGGAAAGGGGACAAAATGGGGATTGTGCTGGCATTGAAACAGCAACACTGACTCACAAGTAAATGTCCTCCGGCATGTGCTTAGAGGGACCTCTGGTTTCTCAAGAGGCACTTGCACACCTGGCAGCAGGTGAGGAAAGATGTGCTGAGCTCTGTCCCCATGTCTGTCTGGGATCTGGCTCGCAGGTATACGGATCAGGGCGGCGAGGAGGAGGAGGACCACGAGAGCGAGGGGCGGCTGCAGCACCGCATCCTGACGGCAGCCCTGGGCTTCGTGCCGACACACGGGTGGACACCAGAAGCGATAGCCGAAGGAGCCCAGGTGTGTATCGGTGAGGGCTGGGCAGCCTCACCGGGGCCAGCCGGAGGGAGTCACACCAACTAGAGCTGAGGGCAGCTCAGCTTGAAGCCCTTCACTGCTGTAGGATTTCCCAGGAGGGTGAAAATGGCTCTATTTTTTATTTTATTTTTTAAATTTATTTATATATGCATAGTAGAACTGGGGTGTAGGCCAGTGATGCAGGGGGTGAGAGGATTCACCAGAGACAATGGGGAGCAGAACAGATGGATCTACTGAAATACACCACTGAGGGGAGCAGTGGGCGAGACAGGAGAGGTCTGCTGTGCCATATGAGTTCGTTCCCTGGCCAGGGATCAACTCTGGCCATCACAGTGATAGCACTAAGACTTAACCCCTAGGCCACCAGGGAGGCCCCTGGCTCTCTTTTATAAACAAAAAGAATATACCATGGAGTTGGTTCTCGAGAGGCTCTAAAGGCAGCCTATCAGGTGGCACTGCCTGTGCTCAAACTTCGCCTAAGTCACCATTATTTATAAGAATTAACTATCTTATGCGGCACTAAAGAAAAATTGCTGCCTGTTAAGCTATGCTACTTATTACTTAAAATGTAAAATCTGTGCATTTTTTTTTAAGATTTTATTTCTTTGCGCATGCAAGAACTGGGGTGTAGGCCAGAGGTGTGGGGTGGTGAGAGGATTCACCAGAGACAGAGTGGGGAGCAGAACAGGGATATCTCCCAAAATATACTGCTGAGGGGAGCAGCAGGTGGGGCAGGAGAGGTCTGCTGCGCCATGTGGGAAGCTCCATGGCTGGGGGTCAAACTCATGCTGCAGTAACTGCAGATAGCTTCATAAGCTCAGACTTAACCCCTTGCGCCATCAGGGAGGCCCCAAATCTGTGCATGTTAAGAGTGATGAAACAGGATGTTCGAAAAAGCCCAAGAAAGCATCACCTTGGAGAACATAGCACTTATATTTCTCAGCGAGCCCAGCAACAAGCATTTCCTCCTGCACTGGGACAGACTGCAGCTCTAGATTATACCCCTGTTATTTCTCTTGTCTCCTCTCACTCTCTCCCAGGAGCACATGTGGTTAATAAGAGTTCCAAATGGAATGTGTATACTATGTGATGTCACAGTATGCGCACTGTGAAAACTTAAGGTAATACAAATGTAAAAAAGAATGCAAAAATCGTCAAAGATCTTACTGTTGATCAACATTTTGATGTCTACTTTCAATTAAAAAAAAAACTTGTATTACTCATTCTGTAAATGTCCACTGAGTAGGTGGTGTGCGCTGGGCACTAAGGGCATCGTAACAGTTAAGATTGACATGGTTCTGCTCTTGTTGAACTTCCCATGTAGTGATTTAATCAAGTTGTAATTATAAAATGCACTAAGTGCTTTCAGGAAAAAGGTGTTACTGACATACATGATGGAGGCCCCTGACCTAATATGTGGTGGGGTAAGGAGGTAGTCAGGAAACGCTTTTGAAAGCTGAGGATAGAGTAGGCTCTACCTGGATAATTCCAGCTAGAGAAACAGCATGTGAAAAGGAGAAAGAACATCTAACGCATTAGAAAAACCAAAGGAGGGCCTTGCTGCTGGCCTAGAGTTTAACACTTTGTGTGCCGGTGCTCTTTAAATTTACCAGCCCTTGGGACCGGCCATTTTCTGTGCCGCTGCATGAATGGTATAAGCATTCAATAAAACACACACAACTCCTGAACTACTGGATATGAAAAAAACTGTAGTATTTCTCATAAAACACCTTACACTTTCACCAAAACAATGTGTAAAGCTTCTAGACTGAGTACGATCAAAGAAATAGCTCCTAATAGTTCCAAATAAATCCACTGTGGCGTGAAAAACCGGAGACTAGATGAACACATATTAATACGTGAGCGGCCACCTGATACTGGTGACAAAAACACGTACTAATACATGAGCGGACCACAAAGTGTTAAGACTCAGCACTGTTACCACAATGGCCTGAGTTCACTCCAACCAGGGAGCTGACCCACATGGCGCAGCAGACCTCTCCTGTCTCGCCCACTGCTCCCCTCAGCAGTGTAGTTTGGTAGATCTGTCTGTTTTTCTCCCCACTCTGTCTTGGTGAATCCTCTCTCTCTCTCTCTCTCTCTCTCTCTCTTTGTCTTGGTGAATCCTCTCTCTCTCTCTCTCTGTCTTGGTGACTCCTCTCTCTCTCTCTCTCTCTCTCTCTCTCTCTCTCTCTCTCTCTCCTCTCTCTCTCTCTCTCTCTCTCTCTCTCTCTCTCCCTCTCTCTCTCTCTCTCTCTCTCTCTCTCTCTCCTCTCTCTCTCTCTCTCTCTCTCTCTCTCACACACACACACACACACCCATACCTCTGGTCTGTACCCCAGTTCTTCTACGCAAAAATAAATAAAATCTTTTTAAAAAAAGAAGAAGAAGAAGAAGAACCAAAGGAAATCATCACACAGAAAGGAAAGAGATGGGAGGAGACTGGGGAAAGGTCAGTTGAGGCCAAATCAGCCAAGGTTCTGAGGGTCATTTTGAGGAGTGAGGCCTCACTTATTCTAAGAATAATTGAAGATATGGGATTAAATTTGATACATTTCACTGGATGAGAGTCATGGGAGGCCGCTGCCCATCATCTGGGACAGATGAGGGTTTTCTGGCCTAGAGCAATGGCAGTGAACATGGGAACAAGTGGGTAGATGTGATACAATGACATGGGGTTGGAGGTTGCGGGGGCAGTGAAAGGGTAGCAGAATTGCCCATTTGCATGTGTGGGTAATGGGGCCATTTTCTGTGATTAGGGCCGTGGAGCAGTTCTGGGGAAGGATGGTGGTCGTGGAGCAGTTCTGGGGAAGGATGGTGGGTACAGTCTTGAGATTTGTGGCATAAGAGAGGTCTTTGGCTCAACCAACCTCAGCATTCAACCACCCATAATATTGATGGGAGCTGCTGCTATTAGAAGAGGCGCTAGTGATAGGTAACTCGTCCCCTACGTTTGCCTGCCACACTTCTTTGTTTCCTCTGCCCTTCTGTAGTCTCTGGGGCTCTCCAGTGCAGCAGCCAGCATGTTTGGCAATGACGGCAGTGAGCTGATACTGCATTTTGTGACCCAGTGCAACGCTCAACTCACCCACGTGCTGGAAGAGGAGCAGAAGCTGGTACAGCTGGGCCAGGCAGAGTAAGTCCTCTGTCGTTATTGCCCAGGGTGGCTGCTAAGGATCGAGGCACTCGGGCCCCACCAGCTGTCCCCAGGAGGCCAGTCCACGCAAAACCAGAGAGAGTAGCATTGAGCAGCCCTGCTGCTTTGATGGGACTGAAACAAAGCCACTCGTCTCTGACATCTGTTCTCTGGCCAGCATCAGCTGCTGGTGGGCCCCTCCTGCCTAGGGCTCAGTGGACAGTGTGGCCCGAGCCCGTGCCTTTGACCCAGAGACACACTGTTTTCTTTTCCCTCTTCCAGGAAGAGGAAGACAGACCAGTTCCTGAGGGACGCAGTGGAAACCAGGCTGAGAATGCTGATCCCGTACATTGAGCACTGGCCCCGGGTACAGAGCCCATATCCAGGCTCCAGGCCAACAAAGTGTTAATATTTACAATTCACAGCACCTTTTTCTTAGAGGACTTCGCACACTGTTTAGAATTAGCGCATTCATCTTCACACGCCCAGGGATACTTAATGCCTTCAGTGGAGCTAGGGTTCAGATTTGGGACCCCCCAAAGAGTAACTGAGTCGTCTGTGTCTCAGTTTCTGGATGCTTAGTGGCCTGGATGCTAGATCACATCTTGGGTGGGTCCTAGAGAGCCCATATGCCAACTCTTCAGTGAGAAGAATCTGAAGGAGATTAGAAATGTCAGAAGATTTTGCTGGCCATTATTATTAAAAGGTCTGTCGTGTTCTAGGTCTCAGAGGACCGGAATTGCGCTTTAAATTGTCCATGTGATCCTTGAGAACCTGCTTTTTTTAAGCTTCCTATTTCCTTTTGCAAAACATGTCATAGTATGGACCATCCTGGCAGTTGAGAAAGTAGAGTCAAAGCACGTAAGAATGTGGGGAACACAGAGATCACTTAGGTCTGCTGCCCAGCGGGGAGACAGTTGCTTGGCAGACATCTGAACACCCGCAGTGCCCCAGCGCTGTCCCCGGCCTGTGCGGGCCACGCCTGATTTACAGACTTTAGCCTTGGCTCAGTCCACTTGCAGTTAAGCAGGGGCAGTGCACATATTAGGCCTCGGGCTGCTGCGGTTAGAGAATTCCAGCCCATCCAGGAACTCCCCGACCAGCTCCCCAAGCCACAGCCAATGGGTTTTAGAGTTGGTAATGTGGCAAGACCTTGCCTTACAGGAGATGATGTCTCCTGATGGAGGCATCTCTGGGTTGTGCCACCGCTTGTATTAACTGAAGGATTTTTAGTTTTGGGTAACAGAAATCAACTTGAGTTAAGCAAAAAAGAAAGAAAAGCTGGAAGGAATTTGTAACGAGGCTATGGCAGAGGCGTCGGGCAGGAATGCTGCTGGGCCCTGGGAGAGGCCTAGGACTTGCACCTAGAAACCATCTCCAGACCCCACTTCTCACTGTGCTCCGTGTTACCGAATGGGCGCCCTTCCCCTTGCTCTCAGTACCTAGACCAGCTGTCCCCTCGGCTGTCCGCATTCATTCCCAAATCCACCTGCGGGGAACTGAGAAGCGGATCAGGTCACTCAGGGTAGGATCTGCCTCTGGCTCGGTCAGCTGCAGTCAGGGCTATTAGCTGCCAGAAGCTCATGCCAGTGGGTGGAAATGTTAGGTCTCAAAATGAGATCTGGGCCCCTTCTGTAGCTCAGGAGAGATGAGGTGCCAGTCACCTATCCGCTGTTGTTATCTGTGCACAGTACCTACTCCGTCGCTCTCTCCTCAGGCCCTCGGCATCCTCTTGCTCCCTCAGAACATCCCGCCCAGCCTGAGTCTGCTCACGAGCATGGTAGATGACATGTGGCATTACGCCGGGGACCAGTCCACGGACGTGAGTGCTTTCTACAAGCCCACAGCATTCCGGGAAGAGTGTGGTTAAGCATCTCTTAATACGTTTGCGATATTTCTTTGATTACAAATCCCTTCAGAGAGTTTGCAATGTCTTTCCCTTCTTGCAAAGGAAAGGCTAAAGTTTGAGGAAGGCCCCCCAACAAGTTCCAGGGGATCCAGGTGTTCTTCCAGGGACCAGCACTTTCGCCACAGCCCGGTGATAATTCCTTGCACCCAACGCAGTGGGGGCACAAGCATCAGAGACCTTGTGTCTGGGCTGCTGTTTCATAATTTCCTGTTCGGTCTCCTGAGATTTAGATGCTGAGGCAGACTTTCTTAGCCTTTCAGGAGACTGATTTAAAAAACCAAGAATGCCATGGAGACACCCATTGCTTTAAAAGGAAACTTCCTCCCCCCAGCCCATCTTGCCCTGCTTTCTAAGAGTTCAATAAACCTTAATAAAAGACCAACTCCTATACCAGCTAGAAATTTTTTTAAAGTGGCCCTCCATAAAAGAAATTCATATGTGATGGTACCTTTGTGGAACCCAGCAGGGGGAGGCAGAGACACCCCCACCCCAGTTCTAACAAAGTGCTTTAATAAACTTGCCCCATGTGGGAATATACCACCAACAGAGATGGTAGGAAAATGAAATTAGAAGGCAAAGAAATTAAAGGAATAAAACACAAAGCAGCTGAGCTAGTGCTCTTCAGAACAGCTTCCCAGGGGTTCTGATCTATCCGGATTCTGTCTCAGCTTCTCTTCGCTGATGAACACACCGAGTTTGGCCACTCCTGCAACCCAGATGCCCTAAAACAGTCTTTTTCACCAGCTTTTCCAAAACAGACTGGATGTAGCCACCTCACCTGGGATGCTTATTAAACATCCACATTCCTGGCGCTGACTTCAGACCTGCAGACTCTAAACTCTTAAGAGGTTGGGCCCAGGAGTCTGCATTTTTAGTGCAGCCTAGGTAATTCTGAGACCCAGCCAGGCTAGGGAGCAGGAGGCCATCTGTATCTGGGAAGCAAAGAGGAATTCAGGAGAGAGCCCACGAGTGCCTGTGGCTTTGGGTAGGAACCACCCCAGACCGCCCCGGCCCCCAGCAGTGGTGGTAACCCATCTTTCGGGGTGGGTTTCTTTGCAGTTTAACTGGTATACCCGCCGAGCTGTGCTGGCTGGCATCTACAACACGACAGAGCTGGTGATGATGCAAGACTCCTCCCCAGACTTTGAGGACACTTGGCGCTTCCTGGAGAACCGGATTAACGATGCCATGAACATGGGCCACACTGCCAAGCAGGTAGTAGGGGCAGGCCGTTTGGGACGCCCCTCCTCTTTAGGCCTCTTTAGGCCACAGCTGGGGACTGTGTCTTGCTGATAGTCGGGAGCCTTCCGGGGAACCCGGCTGCTTCCCTCGGAGCCACACCCGGCCTTTTGTGAGGCGTCGGTTATGGGCTCTTCCTCCAGGACCCAGGGTCCTCTTAAGTGTACCTGTTGAGGCTCACATGCTCCTGACTTCTCCCACCTGTCTCTCACCTTTGCCCTTGGGGTGCAGATTGGAAAGAACCTAACTCTGTGTCCTCCTAGGTGAAGTCCACTGGAGAGGCACTCGTGCAGGGACTCATGGGTGCAGCAGTGACGGTGAGTGCCCCGCAGCCCCCCTGCCTCCCCGCCGCACTCTGGCTGCTGGTCCTTGCAGCCTGTGTCACCGACCCCAGACAGTTTGGTAGTCTTCACCAGGAAAGCTGGCAGCGGTTTCATCTGCTCTCGATTCCAAGCGCCCCGTCAAGAGTCAGCAGTGACTCCCAAGACCCTGGTGTGCCCGTGCCCGCGTCACAGCCATGCTGCCACCTTGCACGTCCTGATGTTTCGCGCTGGGGTCCCAGAGGCAGGGTGCAGCCTCATCACTCTCTCTGTTTCCATTCCTGTGACAGCTCAAAAACTTGACAGGTCTAAACCAGCGGCGGTGAGCAAGACGGAGTACCAGCTCGGGTGCCCAGAAGAAACCCCCGTGGAGAGATTTAAAGAGCTTTGAAAAGTGCCATTCATATAACAGGGTGTTAATGAGAAGACACCAAAGGACTCCTGAGTCACTGCCACAGCCACCTGGATGCCACGGGCACACAGCGATACCATTCTGCCTGGGACTGGGGCACTTCTTCAGTTCCTAATACCAGCCAGGCCTCCAAACGCCTTTCTGCATTGCAGCTGTGGGGCTGAAACCAGGCTCTCATCCACGAGTTTGCTCCGCAGAAAGCCAGCCCGTCTCTGTCGTGGTCTCACACACACTTTGATCATGTCTTAGTCCTCTTGGAAATGCTCTCGGGGGCTCCCAAGTCAGGGTCTGATGCCACCACAAGGTGGCAGCTCATGCCCAGCACAGCACAGGCTTGGGCACGCAGCTGTCCTTGGAGCTCCTTGCCTCTTCTCTGACATGCTGCCGTGCACCTGGGAACCCCCTCAGAAAGCTGCCTCACCTGAGACAGGTACTTGCTGGACAGTGGTGCTCAGCCTGGCCAGGCGCGTGAACCTCGGCCTGGAGTCCTGTTACACCGGCATGCATTGCAGGATTATTAGTGAACTTAGAGTCTATACAGATAATAAATATGTTTGAAGCGGTTTGCTCTTGTGTAGTTTCCATACAGACAGTGGCAAGTATCTAAGAGCTGAGGGAGACAGCAAGCTTGAGACGCAGCTGGTGCCGGTGCTGGTGCTGCTGAGTACTTGTGGGCCTATGGCAATTCTTTCTGGACTCAGGTCTTCCCATCAGGAAAGTGTGAGTGGCAATGCCCTTCTCCCTCACCCTTAATTTCTTCAGTTATCCTTGCTCATCACCAACCATTTTAGTGATACTGTTCTGCTGTAGTAGTTTTCTTTGCCTTTACACTGGCTGGGCTCCCTTAACTCTTGTATTCATCTGCTCAACTGCTGTAACAATACGTAGAATGGGTGACTTAAACAAGCATTTCTCACCATTCAGAGGCCGAGGAGTCCAAGGCGAAGGTACTGGTCAGTTTGGTTCCCGGAAGGGTTTTCTGACTTACACCTTCTCCCTGTACCCTCACCTAGCTGGAAGAGAGTGCGCAAGCGCGAGTGTCTCTTTTTGTTCTTACAAGGACACGACTTCCATCAGGGACCTACTCCTGACCTCCCAAAGACCCCATCTCCAAACTCCCCAAATGGGGAGTTGCACTTCATTTCAGCAGGACACTGTTCAGTCCGCTTTGCTATCCCATCTAAGCTGACTGAATACTGATGGAGGAAGTTAGGAGGTACTAGGTTTTTGCAATCTCTGTCGGCCCCCACTGGCCCCTTTCTGCAGCTCATTTTTTTTTAATCTCTTGACACCCTGTTAAGTTCCTTGCACTAGCTATTTCAAGTTTCATTCCATTTTCTTTTTTATCCTTCATAGCCTCCCTTTCACACTCAGCAGACAACCTTGATTCTTAATTTCCTGAGATGGTACAGGCTCTGGGGAAAGGCTCTCTCCGTGCCCTCTCTGCCTCAGGAAGATGTGTCAGTCCTTGCTGAGGCAAACTCATCTTCCTGCAAACTCCCCTAATGATTCCTGCCCCAAGTTCACTTTTCTGAGCAGCTGCTGCTTTTTTTGAGGCTCATTCACACCTCTCCAGGCTATTTAGGGGGTCTTAGGTAATTCTTCGAGCATTCATCATATGAGATGCACACTGCCTGGCACTAGGGGTGCTGAAATGAAGATCCTACACCCACACCCACACCCACCACCACAACTACACAATTGGAGCTGGTGCATTAAACTGAACCTTCCCGCAGTTACAGAAGACCTGGAGGTGGCTGAGGAAGTATATACATTACCATTCATTGCTAAAGTGTACTTTTGCTTTTCCCTAAATGTACAAATTTACTTCGTTCTTTTCAAAGTCATCATAGTAATCCCTTATTTTTGTATTTAACCAGGCCTCTGCCAGTGGACAATGTTTTGTTACCTTTTGCCATCATCAACGTGTTGCAATAAACCTCCCAGTAAACCTATCTTTGGTTACAACTGCAGGTATTTCTGCAGTATGATTTCCTAGAAGTATTGTTGAGTCAAGGGCATGTACACAATTTGCCAGATCACCCTCGCTGATGGTTGAAGCCAGTGCCTGCTAAAGCAGGTAGCTTGGAAACCAACGGCAGGCGGCGGTACCGGCCTCCGGCCTCCGGGCTGCAGGTGGCGCTGTGAGCGTGGGAGCGGCGGGGCCGCGTGACGTAATTCCGGGGACAGCGGCTGAGGCGGCGCTGCGGTGCTGACGCGGAGAGGCCGGGCGGACGGCGCAGCGCGATGCCCTACGCTAACCAGCCCACCGTGCGGATCACGGAGCTCACCGACGAGAATGTCAAGTTCATCATCGAGAATACGGACCTGGCGTAAGTCTGTGCGGGAAGAGGCGGGCGGTCTGGGACGCTGGAGACCCAGGCGGGGCGTCGCGTCCTTCCGGAGGTGGTCTCGACCCCCCTCCTTCCCGTGCGGGGGCCGTCGTTTGGGGAACGCGGAGCTGACCTGACTGGGCGTCCTCATGTCTCTTGGTTTTCATCTCTCAGGGTGGCCAATTCCATTCGGAGGGTCTTCATCGCCGAGGTACCCATAATAGGTGAGCGACCCCCCGCTCCCTCGTTGGCAGGGCTGCCCGATTCCAACTTCCCTCCCTCGCATCTTGTTTGGGGCTGGGGGTTGGCGCGTGAGGAAACAGCGACGCTGGAGACTGGATCGGACCCGTTTCCGACTAACTCCCTGCCTCCGGCCTCTCGGGTCCGCTCTTAGCTCTTAGCTATGCGGTGGCCAGGGGTGCAGGAGTGTGCGGGCTTGGCTTCGAATACTGTTTTCAGTGACTCTTGGGCAAGTTTTTAAGCCTTGTGCTGCAGTTTTCTCTGTAGCATTTCCCACGCTGATAGTATACACTGGGAGGACACGAGCGTGTAGTGAGTGTTCAGTACTGGTGTTTTTGGTTTTGTTTTTTAATAATTTCTTAATAATAATTTAATCATTTCTTCCTTGGGCTGCATGAGCGTGTAAGTGCCAGGCAGTAGTGCTAGGCACCGGTCATGCGGACCTTAAAGTACAGGATTCGTGCTTGTGCTGTGTCTGTCCCTCGTGGAGCTCACTGTGACTTTCAGGGGAAAGGTGAAGCCATAGACAACACCAATACGGCGTTGACTTGGAGCAGTGGTTCAGGAGATGCATAGCTATGATGCTTTTGGCGCTTCCTCCAGGAGAAAGGATCTGTTTGCTTTCTGGTTCCAGTCACCCGACCCTGGTGTCTAACACATTGATAAATACACAAGTATTTACCTGAGTGTCAGCTCAGAGAATTTGGGTTAGCAAAAAATGTAAGTCACAGCAGCTGCATCATGTGTGCAGACTCTTGAGTAGAGAAGCAGACCAAATGATTGATAGGACAGTTGACTCTAGTTTACCCACCACTACCAGCCTCCATCACTTCTTCAGTAAGGCTTGGGGTGCTCTCTCCTGCCATATCATTTCATATCTCTCAACCTTGATGTCATCATGAGTAAAACGAAGGAGTGGTACTAGCCTCAATGCTTCTTTTCCCACAAATTCAGTTTTGCAAATAATATATGCACAGCTAGGAAGACAAAGATTGCCTGAGGGAAGTTTTGAAGCTTGAGGTAGAGACACGGCACAAAAGGTAAACAACACAAGGTAAAAAGGACTACTGAAAAGAGAAGTTTGGACAGACTCACTCTGTAGAAGGGAGTGGTCATGTCTGTCTCAGGGAGGGCAGGCAAGATGTGGTTTCAAGGAGGCTCAAAGGACCTGGGCCTGCACAGGGGAGGGTAAGAGTGCTCCTTGGGACTGGGGGAGGGGAGTAGAGAGGCAGAAAAGCTTGGCTCGTGGTCCTTAGTTGACTTGAGTTGGGGAAGCAATGGAAGCTTAGGACAAAGCAGGTTCCTTTCCTGACCTCCATTCTTAATATCTGCTTCCCAGTTTACTAAGCATTAGGCGATTTGTTAGTTGTACTCTAATGTCATTTTGCTTCCGGATTTGTTTATATGCAGATGCTTATTTGTGAATGAATGAGTAAATGTGTGGTTGTTGTGAAAGTACAGTCCTTGCTCTTTTACTAGGGGTTTATATTCAAAGAATTCTGAGAACCAGTCGATTGAATGACAATAAAGTTAAATTGGGTAAATCTGGTCATTATGTCCTAAGAAAAGGTGTGGCCCATAAGTCTCTCTTTCTTCTGTGAGGGAGCTTTGCCCTAATTTGTAAGTGCCCAAATAATTTGTGTTCTTGGATTTGCATGAATAGCAAATTTAAGTGCTTGTCACAGAAGCGGTCAGCTTAAAGAAAGGTGTTCTCTCCCCCGTGGTAATCTGGGAGCAGTGCAGGGGGTGGGGCGGAGATGGTGTATGTGGTTCTTACTCAAATGCAGGTCACCGGGCCCTGGGCTAGAGCTGGGGATGCAGCCTCTGCCACTTAGTAAGCACCAGGCAACTCCTGTATCTTGAGAATCGCTTCTCTGAGCCATTACGATTCAGTGGCTAAACTGCCTGTCTGCTCCTTTCATTTTTTTTAGCCATTGACTGGGTTCAGATTGATGCCAATTCCTCAGTCCTTCATGACGAGTTCATCGCTCATAGGCTTGGTGAGTGCTGGTTTGGGACGGTGAAGGGGGCGGCTGTGCAGAGCAGGAAGCTGCCTCACTCCTGAGGGCACTTCTTGCTTCTTCTGGTTTGGCCTCTTGACCTCTTTAAGATGCTCTTCTGTGTCTTCCAGGACTGATCCCCCTCACTAGTGACGACATCGTGGACAAGCTGCAGTATTCCCGGGTATGCTGTGCGGGCGGGTAGAGGGGAGGCGCGGGGGTTTCTTTTCTCAAAGGAATTTTTCTTCACATCTTCCGGCTCTTAGAAAGACAACATGGAGATGTTGTCCTTGGTTAGGTGTTAGTCCTTGGTTCTGATGGGTCAGATTGATTGGGCTCGGGGCATCAGGGAGTCTCGCTAGCCAGTCACACAAGAGGGGAGATGCACTAAGGTGCTCTTTTATAGCGAACTGGGTTCTCTTCCTTGTCAGAGTCTGGTCTGTTCACACTCCACCTTCCAGACACCCTCCTTCCAGTAGCGCAATCCTAGGGGCTAAAGGAAGTCAGCAGAAGTTGGGAGAGGCAGCCCCGAAGGCCTGGAGCGACGGTGTCTGCCAGACGCGTGCCTCTCCTCGTGGAGGTGCTGTCGCGCGGGGTCCCTTCGCTCTGGGGTTGTGTTTGCGCTCTGATGTGTTACCGGCTGAGAACCAGGAGAGGCCGGGCCAGGATCGGGCAACCTGCATCCTTTCACTGGGGCTGCACGAGATACATTGAACTTGTTCCCTCAGTGGCTTGGGTGATCTCGAATCAGCTGATTTCTGATCCTCCTAAGGGCATGTCATTTTTGTGATGGCCCATTCGATATTGAATGAGGAAGTTAGGATCGAAAACATCAAAAATAGGTTGGATTTTCCTCACTAGTGTGAGGAGGAAACTGTGTGGTCACCTGCAGGTAATTCTCTTCTTGCCTGAAGTTAAAGTGTAGCTAGAATCCCTCACGTGGGATTCACGCCATTTAAAGAATGGCGAACTACTGAAACAGAGCCGTGGTTCCGTGGTGTCAGTGTGTTGTACTTCTGAATGAGTGAAATTTTCTGTAATAGTGAGTTTTTTTTAAAGAAAAGGTCAGTGGTCTGGAAGGGTACTTTTCCCCTTTGTCCCTCGGTTGCTTTGTTTAAGTGGTGGCTACATTCCAGGCTCCTGGCGCTCAAGTCATAGTTCACGAGAAGTTGAGTCTAGGGGAGGAAAGCTTCCGCCCCCCCCTCCGCCGTGGTTCTCTGAGAGAGTGTACTCGGGGGACGCCTCCCTGTGGCGGCCCGGCAGCTGGCAGGGCTGGGAAGGAAGCTCGGTGCCAGTGCGTGTAGGTTGTGCCGACACTATGCTGAGCAGCCCGTGCCAGTGACGCGCCGCCGACACCGCCCACGAGAGCTGGAGACGAGCAGCCCTCTCGCAGAGGAAGGAACTCGAGGAACCAAGTCCTGGAAGCAGAGAGCCCAGTCGGCGCTCGCCGTCCCCACAGACTCAGCGCCGCTTCTCCCCCCGCCTCAGGACTGCGCGTGCGAAGAGTTCTGCCCCGAGTGCTCGGTGGAGTTCACGCTGGACGTGCGGTGCAACGAAGACCAGACTCGCCACGTCACGTCTCGCGACCTCATCTCCAACAGCCCCCGGGTCATTCCGGTCAGTGTCTGGGAAGGCCCTTCCTAGCCGGGGTCTCGCCTCTGCTCCCGCTCGCGCCAGGGGCCAGCCTGGAGCGGGTTGTTACAGGTGCTGACTTAGCTTGTGTCTCCTCTGCCTTACGCTGCCGCGAGGATGTGTAACCCTCCTGCGCCCCTGCCAGGGCGGGCGTGTCGGTGTTCTGTCCTGTGGCACCAAGACCCTTCTGCAGGCACAGTAGTGTTGGAGAAGGCTGTCACAGAGCCGGGGCAGGGCCGGTGTCCACACCCCAGCACAGACTAGGTCCTGGTGGGCACTTCTGCCACCACGTCCTGGGATCCTGGCCCTGGTGTGGTGGGCTGTCCCTCATAAATGCCTGTTTTGGGCTCCTGACAGGTAACATCCCGGAACCGAGATAACGACCCCAATGACTACGTGGAGCAGGACGGTAAGGGGCGGGAGCGCGTGCGGATGGCGACCTCACCTGTCGGGTTGCGGGCCGGCAGGGAGGCAGAGCGCAGAGGACCCTGGGCTCCTTGGCCTCTGGCCTTTAACCCGTTTTCCCAGCTGTCTAGTCTTCCACTCGCTCACAATGTGGAGGGCCGTGCCTCTCCTGGCCCTCAGCCGACTGACTCCTCCCCACAGACATCCTCATCGTCAAGCTGAGAAAGGGCCAGGAGCTGAGGCTTCGTGCCTATGCCAAAAAGGGCTTTGGCAAGGAACATGCCAAGTGGAACCCCACTGCAGGGGTGGCTTTTGAATATGATCCCGACAATGCCCTGAGGCACACGGTGTACCCCAAGCCAGAGGAATGGTATGTGCCTATTGGGAGGAAGCAGGCGCCGGGGGTGGGGGTGGCAGTGGCTCCTAGTGACTGAGGGGCGGGCTCCCCGTGGCTAGAGGTGCCCGAGCAGCTGCCGGAGCAGCCCTGTGTGACCTGTTTGACCGCAGGCCGAAGAGTGAGTACTCGGAGCTGGATGAGGATGAGTCGCAGGCGCCCTACGACCCCAACGGCAAACCGGAGAGGTGAGGCTGGGCTGGCACTTGAGCAAGAGCGCGTAAGAATGAAGTTTTGGCGTAGGCTCTTTAGGAGGACCCTTTCCCTCACACCCCAGTTCCCGCAAGCTGAGGAGGGGCTGGTCACCGCTAAGCCCAAGTCACGTGCCGGTCCTGCGGCAGGTTCTCGTCACCCTTCCGGTCACTGAGAAAAGAGTTCTCCAGTTAGCCAAGCTGTTCTGTTCTGGTTTTCAACCTCCAGACAAGGGGGTCGGCCTAGGGCCAGAAACAGACCCAAGTCGTCTAGTGACTAAGATGAAAGTGCTGGAGCCTGTGACACCGCCTTCACCTTCCAGTGTCTCCTCAGTGTGGACGTGTCCACGCAGATGTTTTGAGATTTTCACGTTACCCTGTTGAGGTAGCTGCAGCCTCCCTGAGTTCCTGCAAAGTGCATTGCAGCCGCTGTGTGTGAGAGGTTGGAGGTCAAGCCTGGGACCAGGCTCCCGGTGGGGAAGGAGTGAGGACCCAGGGGTGGGAAGGCGGCTGGCACGGCTCGGCGCCCTGCCGGTGGAGGGCCTCACCTCACTCTCGCCTCTCAGGTTTTACTACAACGTGGAGTCCTGTGGCTCTCTGCGCCCTGAAACCATTGTCCTCTCAGCCCTCTCTGGATTGAAGAAGAAGCTGAGTGATTTACAGACCCAGTTAAGCCACGAGATTCAGAGCGACGTCCTAACCATAAACTAACTGCAGATTGCCTGTTTCAGAAAAGGGGGAAAGTCAGTCAGTAGCTGGATATCAGGTCTTCTGATACTCTACTAGCTTCTAGCTTCCGGTGTCAAGCTTTTGGCCAATTTTCAGTAAGGTAGCCATGAGGTCCTCGGGGATCACCACCAGGGCAGTTTTCTGCTGGGCGGGAGCGTCCCGGCCTGCAGCCAATTGCCAGTGGTGCTCCCCAGGACCGCCCCCCCACCTTCCCCCCCCCAAGATGTGCCTGTAGGGGTCCTACTACTTCCCTGTTAAGAACCACTGAACTAGACGCCCCTCTCTGCTCGTTTTGGGCCCCTGTCATACCCTCGCTGTCCCAGAGGATTTCTTGCAGCGGTGCTTGGGTGTCTGGTGTTAGGACTGAGTGCGCTCAGAAGCCGCAGGGTGCCTGCAACTCCCCGGCCCAGGGCACCCATTCACATTCCCGCCAGCCCTGAACTTGAGACTAGCATTAGTCCTGACAGGGCAGATAAGCCCTGTATCTCTACACAGGGGCTAAGACCACCACCAAGGGTCTGTTTTTTGGGGGGGTGGGGGTGAAGGGGTGGAAGGGCCTTAATGAAGATCTGGCCTGACCCCTTAGCCCTGTAGGTGGTAACATACAGCAGTTAATCAGGCAGCCTGGCAGGAGAAAACCAGAGATCCCGTACAGAAAGGAAAGGATATTTATTGATTAACAATAGTGGTCTTTTTAAAAGTTTTTATTTTTGGCAATAAAGAGCACAACGTAATCTCCTTCATGCGTCATCGTGCCACTAGCTGAGCCAGCCAGCTCTGCCTCCCTCGTCAAAGCCTTTGGTCTGGGCTCCCTTCTTCAGGCTAGCTTAAGCCTCTGGGTCGGCATTCCCTGGGTTAAGTTCAGAGCTGAGCTGGCTATTGCCACCTCCCTGGCTCCAGGGCTCTGCCGGAGGGTGGCGGGGTGGGGGTGGGGAGCCCTCTTGCTTTAGCGTCCTCCTGCCACAACTTGAATAGTGGTTATTTACAACAAGGTCTGTTCCCACAAATCAACACCAAAATATTAAAAAAAAAAAAAAATACACGCAACCGAAGGTTTGATGTGAGTAGAAAGATAGCCCTTCTGCACGGTAGTCAATAAATACCAGCACTAGAAAATCAATTGCTTTAATTGCATTTCAGCAGGGAGCCTCAGCACCATATGGGGAGAGGGAAGTGGGAAGGTTTCTGAGTGCTGGCTGGCCAGGGGTGACCCAGCACAGGGCAGAGGTGCTTTCTCTGCTGGGTCATTGTCCACCCCCAGTCACGGAGAGGGGGCAGTAGGGGTGTACCCCACAGTAGTCCTGCTACGGCCTCCCCTCCTGGCCTGACCCCGGGGCAGAGCTCAGGCCTGGCCATCCTCTACCCGGCTGAGGTAACCAGCACCCCCACCACCAGGGTGTCTTCTCAGCCTACTGAGCAGGAAGGAGCCTGGGCAGAAATTAAACTGAAAACCACATTTTCACCTGAGGTGCCAACCAGGTGTCACCTCTGCTTAGAACTCTTAAGTGCAAGGCTCCCAAGCGGCACAATGTAAGTTCGGATCCTTCCTGTGCCATGCTAGGCCCAGAGAAACTGAGAGGCCGCCTGCTGTCTCAGCCCCAGGCTGTTTGGGAAAAGCCAGCGGTCTGCGTGCCAGCCTTGAGTTCTGATTGTCTTCCTCTGGCCCTGGCAGCTCAGCAAATCCTGGCAGCAGGAGGGCTGTACCACAGAGGACAGGAAAAGAGCTGTCCTTGCCTTCAAAAACAGCCTTGACTGGCCTGCTCGTGGGGTAAAAAAATGTGGTGGCGGGGAGGGACAAGGGGAATCTCATTAATATAGAATATGTCATAAGCCATATATATTAAAATCATTAACGTGTATATAGTCCCACGGTAGCTCCGGCCCCTCACATGCTCAGGCGGCGTGGCCAGCCCCTTGCTCGGTCCAGCCTCACCTCTGGGGGCAAGAGGGGACAGTCTGCTCCCTTTCTCCGGGCTGAGGTCAGCAGCCCCAAAGCTGTCCAGACGTTGCAGGCAGCCCCAGCAGTCACTGTTCGCCGGCCCTGCCGTCACAGGGATGGGGTCTTGGCCTCACTGCTGTCCCCCTGGCTGGGCTTTGGCTTTAGCAGGATGAATCTGTCGAGGAGGTCCGTTTCTGAGCTGGCCTGGGTGGCCCCGTAGCCCTCACCTGTGGACACAGAGGTAGGCCCGGGTCTCAGGTCCAGGTCGAAAGCTCCCTGCCCAGTAGACCTTGTCACACAGCCTCTGGGCAGGTGGGCAGGGGCCACAACTCACCGGCATAGCTGGAGGCCTCAGCGATGTTCTGGGAACCCGTGATATGGTGCCAGTAGGCACTGCGGGGCAGCATGGTGGTGGGCGTGCAGGGATATGAGTAATGTTCCGTGCCCTTGTTCAGCAGCTGCGAGGCAGAGAAGGAAGGGGATCCCTCCCGTCAGCCCGGGGGCGCTGGCTGCCACTAGCATGTACACACTAGCTGGAGACGGCTGACCCTGCGGGCGCCTGGCCTGCCCACCCACCAGCCTCCCGTACCCTGGACTGAGATGCCCACTGCCTCACCCTCACGTTCTTCTCCATTTCCAGCAGGACCCGCTTGTGCTGCTCAGCGATGGCCAGGGTGGCACTGTGGACGCGCTGGTAGATCTGTTCCCCCTCCTGCGTCTGGAAGGTGTAGAGCCCTTCCCCCGCATCACACATCCTGGGACACAAGCGATGCACATGGAGGGCCAGGTGGTGGGGACCCGGCCACGTGCATGCACACGCTGTCGGGCTCTCCTGCACCACAGCTGTGGCTGAACCCCAGGCCCTCTGGGAAAGAGGCAGGGGTGTCATCTGGGGGTCTGACCGTCCACGCTGAGCACTTCCTATGTGCCAGGTAGAGCTCCAGATGCTGTACAAGGCTTAGCCCCGCACTCGCCCCCCGCCTCTGGTCGGCGCATCACTGCAGTTGCCTCATGACTTTTCTCAGACCGTTTTACTGACGAGGAAACTGAGTCATACAGAAGGCAAGAGGCCAAGGTTATACATGAATTACGCGGCAGTTAAGTCCAGGTAAGCTGGCTCCAGAGTTTAAGCGATGGGTTACCCAATCCTCACCACACTCTGTGAGGCTGGGTACTTTCATTATCCCCCATCTGACAGCGGAGGAAATACTCAGGTCGCCGTCTGGCTTGTGCTAAACCACTTCACTGGGCCTGCCGGCCATGTGTCTCAGTTTCTTAATCTGTAAAATGGGCCTATGAAGTTCCCCTTTGACTTGCTGTGCCCAGAACATGTTCCCAGTCCGGAGCCCGACAGAGTAAGTGGCAGCCACTGTCGCGACCATGCTGTGACGGGTGGGGAGGACAGGGTCCTACCGGCCAGCCTCGAAGGTGAAGCGGGTGGCATCTCGGCCATAGCGGCGCAACGAGCAGAGGGGCCACGAGACGAGCTTCACGCGGGGGTTGTGTATGTCCCAGAGGTAGATGTTCTCGTGGGTGATCTGCAGCTTACACTCGCCGTACACATCCAGGTTGGGGCAGGGTAAGAGGAAGACGTTGAAGCGATCTGGAGTGGGACAGCCAACAGGGCCGGCGCTGCTTGTTCCGAAGCTCTCACGGCCTCCACCCCCGCTGCTCCCCCTTCCAGGGCCAGCACCAGGCCTCACCTGTCTGCTCACACTGCACCCCTGGGGCCAGGAGGTCTGGTTCTCCCAGACTGATGTCGTTGAGCCGCGACCCCAGGCACTCCACGGACAGGGTTTTGTACCACTCCTCGGCCTCCAGCTCTGGAGAAGAGGGTACCGCCTCATGCTGTCAGCCGCAGGTGCCCCGCAGCCCACCTCAGCCTAAGGTAGCCCACCAAAAAAGGGCGAGGCTGGATTCTCCTTGCCTGCCCAACCTCATCCTGGGGGCCTGCTCCCTCAAAGGCATCCTTCACCCCGATTCCCAGCCATCACACCCAACCAGGGCTACCTCTGCTATCTCCGGCCAGCCGGACCATGAGCCACCCAGGCCAACAGACCTGGCCCTCACCTGAATCGCAGGTGAACGTCCTGGCAGAGTCATCAGTGAAAATGATGGCCACCGCCTGCCTCTTCGTCTCCTTGGGGAGCCGTGTGACACACTTGACGTTGCTGATCTCGGTCACCTGGGATAGCATCCATGAGGAACTCAGGCTGATGCACCTCCCTCTCCATCTCCCACAGCTCTGCCACCCCCAGAGGGGCACCTTTGGACCTCAGGACGCTCCGTAAGTCATTTACGGGTTGGGGAAACTAGGGCCCAGGCCCCCTAACCTTGGGGCAGCCTCGGAGGCACACTGACTTCTCATCTGGATACTTCTCCAACCGCTGGGGTCCCTTGCTGGAGGACTTGCGGAACACCAGCCAGCACCTCCGGTAGATCTGGGGGGCAAGAGAACAGGGGCGTCAGGCCTCCCTGGACCACATGGCCTTGCAGTTACCCTTGCCTACCACAGGGGGCAGTGCTGCACAGTATCCCAGGAAACTGAGCCAGGAGAAAACCTGGGGACAACTGACACCAGCAGAGACCCCCTTGAGAAGAGACCCTCCTCTCCAAGTGGCAACAGAAGTCGTTTTGTGGCTTGCCCTGAAAGGCTGCACCTGACTGCCTGCTGCTGAGAGCTCAGCTCTGAGTTTAACGAGGCCAGCATCTCATGAGCACATCCTGTTTCTACTTTTTGGACCCTAATCTCAGGGTCACTCATGGTTAGTTCTGTTCTCATCTCCTCTTTTAGATAGGGAAGCTGAGGCACCAAAAAGCAATATAACAGCTAATAAATGGAACTGTCTGGATTCAGAGCCAATAATCAGGGCCTTTGCACGTGACACTGTCTGGAGCTTTAGCAGCGCCTCCCACCACAGGGGGTGCCCTAGGACAGGGATCAGACCTGGCCACTCCCAGCCTGCACCCCATCACAGCTCAAGGCTAGAGAGGGCTCGATGTGGGTGAACCCCCCACACGTCCCCAGGAGCTTTCACTAACCCTCTCCTCCCTCTGATCAACCCAGCAGAGTAGGGCCAGGGTTAACTGCCTGTTCCAGCGGGGAAACCAGAGGCTCTCCGAGTAAGAACTTGGGGTGACCCCAGGGCACAGTGTGTCCCGAACCACCATGAATGACCTTGTGCCTAAAACCTTTCAGTTCTCTGACGTCATGGATTCCTCCCATGGGAAGGGGCTGGGGAGAGGAGAGCTGCCAATTCTCTGGCCAGGCAGACCCCTCAGAGGGTGGCCCCGGCCACCTGCCAGGCTGCTGCCTCTTCCTTCGGAAGCCGCCTCCCTCCCACCTCAGGTCCTCTCCTGGCCCAGTGTGGCCCAGGAGATACCTACTCCTGCGGCGGGCACTCCAGAAGCCTGGCGGAGCCCACCTTGAAGACGCTCCGGTACTCCTCCACTGGCAAACGAAGAAGACTGAGGAGTGGCCCAGAGGAAAGCAGAGGAGGTGAGGGGGGGCCTCTGGGCCAGAGTCCCAGCTCCCACCCCCTCCCCCGCCCAGCCATGCAGGTCCTCAGCAAGCAGGGTCCCAGGGTGGGGTGCGTCTAGCTAAGCAGTCCCCACCCCAAGAAGGCGATGGCCATTTCTGACTCCTGTCTGGGCCCCTGGGATCCACCTAAACCAGCTGGGGAGCGCCTTTAGGGCACACACTATCTTGTTCTCAGAAGCCTCACTCACATCCTGGTAGTTCATTAACGGAGCTGTGTGGCCGAGCAAGTGAATGAAGGGGTGGTGAGGGAATGAATAATGGGTAGAAGGATGGATGCTGCCGAGCCAGATATACCCCGCCAGGCTGGGCTCCATGCAGCCTACAGCTTCAGGGGCAGAAGGCCTGGGGACCTGAGCACCCTGGTTGCCTGGTTACAGGACACACACACACACACACACACACACACACACACACACACACGCACACACCCACCCAGGGAGCCACTGCGCTCAAGAGCCCTCCTTCCCACTCTCGCAGGTCTTTGATCAGCACTTCAGAAACACTCTGCCACAGCTCTGCCGTGGAGGAAGGCCTGGCAGGTAAGGGGGGGTGCTCCTGAGCTCTTCTAGCCCCCCACCCCTCTCACCTCTGTGGGCTGAGACAAGAACGGCTGCCCTGGGGGTCTGCCCTCAGGTCTGCAGAGGAAAGCTGAATTATTTGAGTGGGATGCAGGGGGCCAGAGGGGGCCTGACCACACCCCAGCTCCTAAAGGCTCCCCCAGGCTGTGTCCGCTTGGGGTCTCTTGGGCTCCCAGGTCTCCCATAGCAGGTTTCAAACTCAGGTCTGACAGCCCAAGTGGCTGCCCCAAGTGACCCGCTTCCTGATAAACTCTGCCCTGGCAGGACCTCAGCCCAGCTGGCCCCTGCAGATTACCAGGTCAGGGGCCATCAGAGTGAGGGGCCACACTAGAAGCCGGTGTGGCTCGACCCATGGCCTCCTCCCTTTAGCCTCAGCTCCTCTCCAGACATGCTCACAGCTCAGCTCAGACCCTGCCTGTACAGAACACCCACTCCCTAGGAGCGCTCAGGGCCACAAAGTGGCAGAAGAGGGGCAGGAACCACCCCTCTGCCAGGCACCCCCTCTGTCTAGTACCCAGGCAGGGAAGCCTGGTATGGGAGCCCTACTCCCCCCCACCCCAGTAGGCAGAGCCAGGAAGCCATTAGGTGGGGGGAGGGGAGGGAGGAAGGGCTAGGAGACCACCTCAGCTACAGGGTTTTCCTTCCTAGTGGGGTGCAGCTGCCAGCTCCCTCACTGAGGTGGGAGGAGAGTCAGCAGGGAAACAGAGGCAGGTCAACCTCACTGAGGTCATTAAATTGGTCCCTGAGGTGCCCACTCATGCCTTGGGAGGGGGTCTTCACCTGCAGGGTGTGGGAGAGGGTACACACCTGGCAGAGGTGTGTCCGAGGCCCCATCTCCCCAGCCCCTCCACGCCCCCAGCTGCAAGCTCAGGGGGAGCCGCCACCAACTTGGAGGGAAGCAGCTGGTCCCAGAGCCCAGGGCCGCGCTGCCGCTGGGTTCTCATTCATAAACCACACGCACGGCAGCCTCTGCACCCTTCACACCACCCCTGCTGCCCCCAAACCACTCCACTGTCCTTTTCAAACACAGGGAGAGGAAGGCCGGAGAGAAAGAAAGAAATACCTCCACACGGGAAGCCACAGGGGAAGGCGGCGGTGCCTACTTTCAAAGAAAGGAGGCCAGGAGCAGGGAGGAGAGGGGAGGCACAGCCGCGCGACAGGAAGGGGAAGTGAGGAGCTGGGTCTCCGCTGGATGCAGCCCAGCATTTCCAGCCGCTCCTGCTGCCAGTGGCGACAACTTCAACAATAGAAGGGGAGCCGCCTGCCCATCGGCTGCCACCGCTGGCCCAGCGCTGGGATGCCAGCCAGCCCGCCGGGGCGGGGGCTGCAGCAGGCAGAGTGGGGCCCAGGCACATGCCAGGCAGCCTGCTGGGAGCAGCCCAGACCACAGATGCAGGCGGCCTGGCCTCGGGAGGGCAGTCGCGCACCCCCACATGCCATGCCATCACACCAAGTCCTCGGGCACCTGTCCCTCCGCGAGGGCCCTCGGAGTCGCTCACCCCAAGCTTCCTGCTCTTCATCTTCACATAGCCCTGCTTGACTATGTCGTTGAAATTGGTCGCCATGGTTTCCCCACCTTGGGGCGCCGGCGGCTGAGGGGCGGGGAGGGCTGCCCAGGTGGCCTCGGTTTCCGGCTCCAGCTCCTCCGATCACCTGTGAGATACTCCCCCTGCCGGGGCGGCCTCGCGGGCTGCTCCTCACCTCTCCCGCCTCAGCATTGTTCTAGCAGCTCCTTTGCCCGGCGCCTGCTAGAAATAAAGATGACAGGGAGATTAGACAGAGACATCTTTCTCGTCTCCTGGCCGTCTTGCTCTCTTTTTTCCTTCCTCTTCCCACACTCCTCCCCCCCCTCCCCCAGCCCGCCCTTCTTCCTTCCCTTCCCTCCCCACCCCAGGACGACAGAACCATTCAGGAAAAGCGAGGTGGAGGCAGCAGTAAGGAAAATGGTCCAGCCCAGTCCCCTCCCTCACGCTGGGGCTGGCAGTTAACCCCTTCCTGGAAGGACTGCCGCTGCTTCCTGCTGTGGAGGTGAGGGCAGAGGAGGGGAGGCTGCCCAGGAGCGCCAGTCGCACCCTAACTCCAGTTACAACTTTGGGTAAGACTTCAGGCGACCCGCCAATGCCAGGCCCGCTCCGCACAGCAGCCCCTACCGAGGGGCCTGCCCAGATCCCAAGGGATCCCAGGAGTCCGCAGGGAGTCAAGCGGCTGAGTGAACCCCATGCTCTCTGAGGTTAAAGACAATGTGCCGCTTCAGTCTCAGCAGACCCACAGACCCATCCTGTACCTGATTCTCTCCGGACCATGGCGGAGGCTGAGAACTGTCACCTCAAGCCCACTCAGGCCCTGCTCCCCGCCCCTGGAACTCTTCAGCAGCTCCTCTGGGTGCTGCTTCCTGGGTGGGAGGACAGAGTCCAGGGGGCGGGCCCCCAGGTAATGGGTTGGGCCGGCTGGAGGTGGCCACTGTGGGAGCAGATGCCTCGCCTGGCCCTGGCCGTGGCGCTGTGAAGACTGGGCAGGTCTAAGGCGCTGGGAGCGGGCCGGGCCATGCAGTGTGGCCCTGAGCACAGGCAGCAGGCAGGCGCCAGCTTACGGGGAGACAGGCAATCGCCCAGCACCCATAGAAGCCGCGGGCCGGAACAGAGAGACTCGGGAAGTCACTGTGCCATGGGAAGCGGGTGCCAGCAGGGTCATTCAGAATCAGACAAATCAACAGACTCCGAATGGGGGGTCAGCTATGACCCAGTCCTACACCCTCGTTTTATAGATGGAAAAAACAAAGTTGCCCAGAGAGGATAAGCAGATGGCTAAGGTCACACAGCAAGCCCAGGGCACAGCTCGGTATGAATCAGGCTCAGGGAGTGCCCAACAACATCCCTCCCCCACCACCCCCAGGTCTCCAGGATTGCTGGATGAAAACGGAGCAGCATTTCTGGGGTCAGCTGGGCTCCTGTGCTGCCAGGCCGGGCCCTGGGGCAGGCGCGCTGCTGATCTGTGGCAGCTTGACATTAATTAATCT
Source organism: Scalopus aquaticus (assembly GCA_004024925.1). Taxonomy (NCBI): domain Eukaryota; kingdom Metazoa; phylum Chordata; class Mammalia; order Eulipotyphla; family Talpidae; genus Scalopus; species Scalopus aquaticus. Next base: position 53,473 of record PVIJ01006672.1, read on the forward strand.
CTGGGAGGCAAGTCTGTTGAGTCCCTAACAAGGACCAGATGGGACTCCCCCAGTGGGCACACACAAACAAGGGGAGGAGCGAAGAGGGTAATGCTCCCTACTCCCACGGGCACCCCAACACCCTCTCTGGCACCCCCTCAGCTGCCTCACTGCCCCCGGGGTCCAAGGCCATCCACACCCAAGCAGTTTACTTTCCTCTTGGGCAGGTCTGGTCTGCGGTTCCTCCCTGGCACTGACCCCCACAGCCCCGCCACCCCTGGGCTCTGGCAGTCAGAGATGGGTGTATTTTCCCAGTGCCTTCTCCGCTGCTGCGTCTAGAGCAGGGACCTGCTCCATAGAATTCCCTTCCGGGTAACAGCAAGCAGCCACTATTGGTGGCCGGGTGGGGGGATGGGAGCCTTTCAGGATGCACCTAACCCCAGAAGAAGCCCCGCGCCACAGATCCCTCCAAGGCAGCCAGGAACGTCTATCAAGCTGGCCAGCTGGTCCTGGGCAAGCCACGTCACTTCTCAGTGCCTCAGTTTCCCTATCAGTTTTTGAAAAAATGAGGATAAATCCACCTACTTTAAATGAGGAAATGAATTAATGAGGCACTAGCCCACCCAGTTTGGACTGAGCTTTTGCCTTGAAAACTCCAAAGGCTGTTTTCAGCTCTAGAGCTGCTGCCTGGCGGGCTGTAAAGCCACGAGGCCCCAGCCTTCTACCAGCCCAGCACAGGCCTGCTCCTTCCTGCCCCGACACCACCCCAGTGGCAGTCCCCCCCCGCCCCCGCCAGTGAGGATGGCCACCAAGCTCTCAGAGCATCCGCGTGTCTGTCCGCAGGGCCACACCCCACCCTGCACCCCAGATCAGAGTCAGCCCCACGGGAAGACGCGGCGGAAGCGCGCCCGTCCAGGGCAGCCTGTGGCACCCCGGCACTGGGACCCTGGTCACACTCAGGCCCTGATGAAGTTGGCAAGAGCAAGACCTAGCCTGGGGCCCAAACTAGCATAGCAAAGGGGAATTGGGGCGGTAGGGAGAGAGGGAGAAGGGCCAACAGGTGGGCCCACAAATCTGACAAAGCAAGGAAAGGGGGGCGACTTAGAACCAGATCCCCCAAGGAGCTGCGCAGTGTTAAGCAAGAGAGAAGGCCCCCCAGCTTGAGCCTGTGCAGCCCAATGGGTATTAAGGAGTTGAGGGCAGCATCTCCCTGTGCCCTTGGGGTCACTTCTCCTATTACTCCAGAGCCCCCCACCAGCTCTGCCCCTCATGAGCTGCAGCAGAGAAGAAAGCCCCGCGAAGTGGAAGTGCCCAGCTCCCAAGCTCTCCTTCCCAGCGTGGGGCACAAAGCCTGTGAGCTGAGCTCTGAGCACCCAGAGGCGCTAAGCAGGGTACCCAGAACCCCTCTCAAGACCACAGTAGGCAGCAACCACCCCAGTCCTCCTCCCAGCCTGGCTTCAATGCGGTGGCCCAACCAGGACAGTGTTTGCCTGGGGCCAGGCCCCGTGCGCCTTCTCAGAGCCAGACTCTGAAACACCCCTCTCCCCAGGCCAGGTGTCCTGTGGGAAGGCGCAGGAAGACTCTGTGCCCGGCAAAGGGGCAGTGCTGGGCCCCTGCCCACCTGCCTCCTGGGGCAGCCACTACAAGCACTCCCTCCCCGCACCTGGATTCTGCCCGGAGGCTTTGGCTCCAGAACAAACGCTACTCGCTGCTGTTGGCAACCAATGACTGAGCAGGAGCGGGTGCCCGCCCGGCTGGGCCTCCCCACCCCATGACAGATCCAGATCGGCTCTTATCAGGGCTTCAGGGACAGCCCTGCCTGGGCACGGCTAGCTGTCGGCTGGCTGTCTCCACCCCGTGGCGAAGATCCTAGCTGCGGGATTCTCCTCAGCACCAGGGAGGTTCCCAGCACCTATGGTCCAGCCCAGTGCAATTGTTTTCAGAGGCGAGGGGGGCGCTTCTCCCTCCACACATACAAATCCCCCCAAGAAGTCCCCCGAAACACTGCAGGTGTCACCCAAAGGCAGAGCAAATACCCACTGGGCAGAGGGTGACAGTGGTCGGAGAGGACATCTGAACAGTCTCCTGGGCCCTCAAGTCAGGAAATGGGTGCTCTGCCGCCCTGCTCTCTCGTGGCCCCACCACGACCTTGCCAGCCTCTCCCCCCACCCGATATGTCCAGCCACCCTGGCCTCCTTTCTTCCCCTTCATGCCTAGCTCCTTCCCACACCGGTCCACTGCACTTGCCGTTCCCCACCTACAATTCTTTTCCCTCACATGATCCCAAGGTTTATTCTGCCACTTCAGGTCTCTGCTCAAAGGTCACCTCCGGGGGGGGGCCTGACCCCCTGGCCAAAGGAGCCGCCAGTCAGCTTCTGCCACAACATTCAGCTTCAATATCTGGCCCCACTCAGACAGTAGGGTTTTCTCATGCCTACATCTGTTCACTTGCTACTCAACCACTCTGCTCGCAGAGCCCCCTAGAATGCCGGCTCCCCGATGGCCTGGCCTGGCCTGGGACTCCGGCCCAGCACCCAGTGCCAGTGCAGCGTGGACGCTGGATGCTGGAGAACTGAAAACATAATTCTCTCCAGGGTTTGTCTCCATCCTCTCTCCCTCCACTAGAGCTGGCTCTACTTCTAGAAGTGGGGGAGCAGCAGGGGGGCCCCCGGTTCCCTGGGCCTTTCCAGTGCTGGCCAGCAAAGCCAACACTGTTCCTGGAGAACCAGCTGGGCCCCAGCCCCAGTTGGCTCAAAGCTGCCTGGGGTGAGGCTCTGCTGACATTGTCCACGCCTGACCAGGCAGCCCCACCTTGGCTAGGGTGGCTGGGTGAGGTCATGCCCAGCCCTGCTGCCCTGTCCCAGAGGGAAGAGCTGGAAGTAGCCAGCACCCAGGCACAGCGGCCAGCAACTGGGCAGGAGGAAGCGCAGCTCCTGGGACCCAGGAACAGGAATAGCCTGCACCGAGCCACCCCCTCTGAAAAAGAAAGGAATCTGCACGAAAGTCCAGCCTCCAACCACTGCCCTAAATACTGCCAGGCCCCTCACTGCCCTTGATGTTCAGACCCCCCACACCCCAAAGCCCCCATTCAAGTGCCCTGGCAAGTGTGGTATATCCCCCATCCCCTCACCTCCCCACAGGGGGGCTGCACAGAGTGTGCTCTGCCCACATCACTCAGGTGCCCAGCCGTCACTCATGCCCCTCTGCGGTGACAGAAAGCAAGCAACAGGACCTTTGAGGCCCTGAAGGGGCGGTGGACAGGCCCCGGGTCCAGGGGAGAAAGGTTCAGGAAAAGGACGCAGCTGGAACATTTGCAGGTGGGGGTGGGCAGTGAGGGGCAGTTGGGTAGAGAAAAGTCTTGGGATTTGGGGGAGGTGAGGGAGAGGTCAGGTTGGGAGAGCAGGAGAAACCGGGGAGGATGAGGGCTGCGCTGGGCTGGGGTATGCCCCTTGGGGCTGGCAGGTCCCAAGGAGCGGGGTACAGGGGCCTTAGTTTCTTGGAAGGGTATGTGTAGAGTAGGGGTGAGGTCAGGCCCGTTCCTGGGCTTCCTGGAGAGGAAAGCTGGGGCTGGATGGAGCTCAGGGATAGTTTCGGAGACGCTGGCGGGTTTGGGGGTGCGGGTCGGTGAGCCTCCCCGAGAGTAGGAAGGTTCCATAGGTTTGGAGAGTTTTCAGTTCGGGGTCGTCAAGGGTCTCGCGAGCTCGGCGCGGCCTAGGTCCCCCTCCCCGCTTCGCGCTCCCCTAGTTACCTGGGCGCCGCGGCCCCGGCGGGGGGCGCTTGCTCGGCTGGACGACGCGCCAGGCTCATGCCCGCGTCACAGCGCAGCCGGCGGGGGCGGCGGGGCGGCGGCGGCGGCGGCGGCGGCGGCGCGGACTCCAGGCGGAGACCGCGAGGGAGGCGCGGCCGCCGGGATCCTGCTCCAGCTCCGGCTCCTGCAAAGACTCGGCTCCGCCCCCCGCCCCCCGCCCCCCGTCGGCCCCGCCCCGCCCCGCCCAGTGTCCTCCCGAAGGCCTTCCTTTCCGTATTCCTCCGAGCCGCGGGACATGCGCTTCCGCCTGGGCCTCCCCCAGTTCTACCCTCGACGACCCGCTCAGGTTTTGCCCTGGGTACCCCCAAGTCCAACCCCATCGCCCTTCCCTGGGCCTCAAACCTCACTCTCACATCCTGACCCTACATCAGCTCTCAGACCTCAAATCTCAACCCCCCACAACTTCTTCAAGAATCACACACACATTCTCACTCCCCTATATCCTCTGTCACTCTTCCTCGGGTCCTCCAATGCCGAATAGCCCCCAGCTGACCCCAATGACCTTTTTGAGGCCTTCACGTTCGACTCCACGCTATAGTTGCTGCAGCAGCTCCTCTAACCCAGAGTTAGCACACCTACAGCGGCCCCCCACTCCTTCCCGCCCCTGGTCCCCTCTTCTGCTCAGACACCCAGGATTCCCATCCTAGCTTTCCCCTGGAGTTCAAATCCCATTCCCTTGGGTGACTCACACACACACACACACACACACACACACACACACACACACACTTCACAGCCCCTCAGGCCATGAAGGTGCCAGGTCACTACCCTGTGGGAACCATAAGCCACAGGCCTCCCAGCTCTGCCAGGCAAGGATAGGGAGGTAACCCCAGTGGTCCCCCTCAGAAGGGGGAGGGAGAGTCTCCCTGCTCTGGTTTTTATTCTGCACCCATTGGTTCTCAAAGTGTGGTCCCTGGGCCAAAATGATCATCAGCATCACCTTGAAACGCATTAGAAATGCAAATTCTCAGCTCTACTGGCAGATCTATGAAATAAAAATCTCCAGGCAGCACCTAGAAATCTGTTTTAGCAAGCCCCTAGGTGCTTCTTATATACACTAACCACTGCTTTCGACCAATACACAAAATAAAAGGCTCTGCCTGAACAAGTGAAATCCTGAGAAATGAAAGTGCCTTCAGGTCCAAGCCGGGAGCCGCCCAGCTCCTCAGCACTCACAACTGAGTCCATGCCCCTGCCTTCAAGACACCAGGTCTCAGGGCTGCCCCCGTGCACACAGAACTTCTCAGAGGGCTTCTTCCAGTCCCCTGAAAATTTCCCAGATTTTCACCTTGGTGCTACTAGGGAAGCCCCAGAGCCTCTCAGCCTCCCCTCCCACTTCTGCCCACCCCCCCACCATGGGCCTGTGCTAACCAGTCCCACACTGCTAGGGGAGGAGGTGGCCGAGCCAGTCCCTGCCCCTGCAGGCTTCTGGTCTGGGCCTCGACCTTTTGACCTCCCCATGCATCTTCCAACTTGACTCTTCCTGCTTTGCCTCAAGCCACAGCCCATAAAACCTCCAGCACTTGATGCATCACAGCAATCTCTTCAACACTAGAAGCTTCTGGAGGAGTTTTGGCCAAAAACAACCAAAGGATGTATTTCACAAAAATAAAAACGTCTTCACCAAACATCTTCATTCTCTCATCCTCACCATTTTTGCCCAATCCAGCTCTCTAGCTGTAAAACTGAAACTGAGTCCTCCCCCGCCACCAGCGGGGACTTTGGGGCAAGACTACCATTTTCCCACTACCTCCTAAGTGGCTTGAGGCCTTGGGAAAACGTGGCAGTTCTCCCCCTGCCCCAGAAGTTGCTACCTGCGGGATGTCCCTGCCCCGTGCCAGCCAGATTCGGAGCTCAGAGCCCAAAGGGGTAGTTTCCTGCCGGCTGCCCAAAGCGCTGCCTCCAACCAACAGCCAGGCTGCCGTGCAGCCTCCAGGATGGCTACGGGATATCTAGCGTGGCCTGGCTTGATGGTGGCCGGAGCTGGCCCTTTTCTACTTGGCGCGTATGTAGAATGGACCAATGAGGTGCAAGCTGAAGGACCCAGCCGGTCCTCACTCACTAGTTAATTATTCGGTGCCAAATGTGCTGATTGGTCCTAAAATGGTCCAATCAGGCAGGTATCAACCAGGTGGGGGCCCTGAAGGAGGTCGTGACGCAAAGCGGAAGGGCTCGGGGCTTGCAGGGTCTGGTCTCTCACTCTGTTCCTGGGCACCCCAAGAAAGAAGGGGGAAGAAGCAGCATCCAGGCGCCAACCACTGAAGAGAAGCCGAAGAGCTTCGCAGCGACCCGGTGGCGGCGCCTGCCTCAGGCCTGCCTCTGACCCCGCCTGGAAGGAGCCCCAAAGGCCCCAGCCTGGTGTCTCAGAGCTGCTGTTGGTGGGGCGGCTGTGGACTCGCCACGGGCTGTTAAGGTGTATTTGGTCGTCTGGCACCACCTCCGGTGCTGCCGCCCCGTTGCTGTCCGTCCAGCGTCCGGGCCTGGCCATCCCGGCCGTCAGACTGCGGCTGGGGCTGCTGCGTCATCTCAGGGCCCTGCCCGTGAGCACCCCCAGCTGCCCAAGTTGGTTGCAGGCCACTGCCTTTGGCTGCGCCATCTCCAGGCCTCGTTGGCGGGACGGCGCCATCTTGAACAAGCGGCCTTTGGTTTGGGACTCCTGGACACTGCGGACATCACTGAGGTGAGAAAGCCGGCCCCGCGGCCTTGGCAATTCTTTGTTTCCCCTGTTTGTTAAATACACCCCATTGTTCTTGTTCCCTGAGCCCGAGTGGTCTTGCAGTTTGCACACAGGTGAGAACCCACAGTGACCTGCCCTCTGCCTTGGCACTGTCCATTTGAGGCTCTAGCCACGGCGCCCCCGTAGCCCTGTTTCGCTATTGTCACCTAAATGTTTTTTTTTTTTAAGATATATTTTTATTTATGCGTACAAGAACTGGGGTACAGGCCAGAGGTGTGGGGTGGTGAGAAGATTCACCAGAGACAGAGTGGGGAGCTTCAGAATAGGTGGATCTACTGAAATACACTGCTGAGGGGAGCAGTGGGCAAGACAGGAGAGGTCTGCTGCGCATGTGGGAAGCTCCTTGGCCAGGGATCGAACTCATGTTGCAGTGCCTGGTGATAACTTGGTAGCGCTTAAACTTGAACCCCTGAGCCACCAGGAAGGCCCCTAAATGTTTTTTAATGAAACTTTATGTCAAGATATTTGTGGATCCACGTGCAGTTGTAAGTTACAAGAGAATATACACGTCCTTCACCCAGTGAAGATGCTTTTTGCAAAACTAGGACATAGTATCACAGCCAGATGTTGACCTTGAAATGGTCAAGAATTCAGTATTTCCATCACCACAAAGATTCATCTTGTCGACCTGAAATAGCCAAACCCACTTCCCTCCCTCTCCCTCTTCTCCTTAACCCCTGACAGCCACTAATCTGTTCTCTATTTCTGTACATTGGTCATTTCCAGAATGACCAAAAACTGGGACTGAAAGTATAGAATCTTTGGAGACAGGCTTTTTCACTCATCTCTGGAGATTCACCCAAGCATTTGTTTCTTTTATTGTCAAGTAATGCTCCATAGCAGTGATGTACCTCTGTTTATTGGGTTGTTTCGCGTTTGGGCTATTATGAATAAAGCAGCTATAAACATTCATGTATAGGTTTTGTGTGAACCGATGTCTTTATTGCTCAGGGATAAATGGCAAGGAGTACAATTACTGGGCCATATGTTAATTGCATGTTTAGTTTAAAAACTGCCAAACTCTTTTCCAGAGTGGCTGTGCCACTTTGCTTTCCCACCAGCATTATGGATGGGTGATTCAGTTTCTTTGCGCCCTTGCCAGCATTGGCTGTTGTTGCTATATTTTTTTAAACCATTCTGATAAGTGTGTAGTGATATCTCCTTGTGGTTTTCATTTGCATTTCCCTAATGACTAATGTTGTTGAACATCTTTTCATGTGCTAATTTGCCATCTGCGTATTTTCTTCAGTAAAATGTTTCTTTGTGTCTTTTGCCCATATTCTGATTCGATTATTTGCTTTTTTACTGTTGAATGTTGACAGTTCTTTATATATTCTAGGTAGTAGTCCTTTCTTGGATATGTAGTTTACAAATATTTCCTCCCAGTTTGTAGCTTGCCTTTTCACCCTTTTAACTGGATCTTTCACAAAGCAAAACTTTTTCATTTCAATGACGTTCAAATGATTAGTTCTTCCTCTTAGGGATTATACTTTCAGCACCAAGTCTAAGAACTTGCCTAGCTCTAGTTTCTAAATATTTTCTCCAATGTTTTACTTTGAAGGTTTAGTGTTTTTATGTTTTATATGAAGTCTGTGATCCATTTTGAGTTAAATTTTGTAGGAGTATGAGATTATGTTGATGTAGTTTTGTTAAAGATTTATTTTTGTTTATTTATGTATACAAGAACTGGGGTGTAGGCCAGAGTGCAGGGGGTGAGAGGACTCACCAGAGACAGTGGGGAGCAGAACAGGTAGATCTACCAAAATACACTGCTGAGGGGAGCAGTGAGCGAGACAGGAGAGGTGTGTTGTGCCATGTGGGTCAGCTCCCTGGTATGAAAATCATGCTGCAGTGGCTGCCGATAGCTTGACAGCACCGAGACTGAACCCCTGCGCCACCAGGGAGGCACCAGGTAGGTTTTTTTCTCCCCTTTGACGGAGGGATGTCCAATTAGTCCAGCACCAATTTTTGAAAGGGCTCTCTTTTTTCCGTTGAATTGCTTTTGCAACTTTGTCAAAAGTCATTTGGATGTACAATATTTTGGAATGGCACACAATCTTGATTACTGTCTGTCATCGTATAAGGGATCAAGTAACTGATTCCTCCCACTTTATTCATTTTCAAAATCATTTTAGCTAATTTAGTTCCTATGCCTTTACATATAAATTTTAGAATAATCTATTTATAATCTATAGAAAATCTTGCTAGCATTCTCATAGATTACATTAAATTAAAAATTGCAGGGTTTTTTTTTTATCAGCTTGGGGACAATGGACACTTTTATTATGTTCAGTCTTCCAACCTAAGAACACAGTCTGTCTTTTCATTTATGTAGAGCTTTGATTTCTTTCATTGTGTGTTTTCAACACACAAGTCCTGAACACATTTTGTTAGATTTATACCTATGTATTCTATTTACTTATTTTTGGTGATTGGAAATGGTATTATATTTTTAATTTTGCTATCCATGTGTTCATTGCTAGTACACAGAAACACATTTTTGGCATGTTTATCTTGTATTCTGTGATGTTGCTGAATAGGGCTAGGGCTGAATAGCCCTAGGGAGTTTGGGCTCTTCAGGGTAGATCCCTTGAGATTTTCTACATAACCATGTCATTGCACATAGAAGAGTTTTATTTCTTCCTTTCTTTTTGTATGTCTTTTATTACCTTGTCTTGCCTCATTGCACTGGCTAGAATTTTTAGCACTACGTTGAATAAGAGTAGTGAGAGCTGCTTTTTTATTTTTAAGATTTATTTATGCATACAAGAACGGGGGTGTAGGCCAGAGGTGTGGGGGTGAGAGGATTCACCAGAGACAGTGGGGAGCAGAACAGGTGGATTTACTGAAATACACTGCTGAGGGGAGCAGTGGGTGAGACAGGAGAGGTCTGCTGCGCCATGTGGGTCAGCTCCCTGGCAGGGAATCGAAGTCATGCCACAGTGGCTGATGATAACTTGATAGCACTGAAACTTTCACCCCTGCACCACCAGGGAGGCCCTGACAAGCAGTCTTATTCTGGATCTTAGGGGGAAAGCACTCAGTTTCCTGAATGTTCCATAAATATCAATTGCATCCTGTTGACTGGTGGTGGTGTTGAGTTTTGCTACTTATTTGCCGATTTTCTAATTGCTCTGTCAATAGGTGAGACAGGAGTGTTGCTGATGGTGAATTTGTCCATTCCTCCTTTCTGTTCTATCAGTTTTTATTTCACACATTTTGTAGTTCTGTTGTCTGGTGTATACACATTCAGGATTCCTCTGTCTTCTTGGTACATTGACCTTTTAATTATTATATACTGTCCCTCTCTGTCTCTGTAATTTTCTTTCCTCTGAAGTTTACTTTGGTTGATACTAATATAGTCACTCCTGCTTTCCTTTGATATATCTTTTCCTATTCTTTAATTTTCAACCTGCCTGTATCATTATAGTTGAAGTGAGTCTCTTGGAGATAGTGTATAATTGGATTGTGTTTTTAAATCCAGTCTGCCAATAATTATCTTTTAATTGGTGCATTTAGACCATTTGCATTTAATGTAATTATTGATATGCTAAAAGTCCTGGCAATGGGTACCTCTAGACAGGATGTGTTGTCTGGGGAAACTGAGACAATGAATAAAGGACAAGAGGGTGACTATGTGAACTCAGCTCTGTGCTCTTTATCCCTCGGGAAATAGGGGTGGGGCCAACCCCACATAGTGTGTCCAAGACTCTTCTTCCAAGAACAGAAGGGTTCCAGGCAGAGAGGCTTAAGCACGGAGGCTCTGGAACCAAACTGCCTGGGTCAAGCCCTAGTTCAACCACTTGGGCATCTTGCCTAGCTTCTCTGGGTCTCAGTTTTCTCATTTGTAAAGTGGGGGTGATGGTTGTGAGGAAATATACGTATCTATGTGTTTGTTGGAAAAGACCCCGCACATGGGGAGTACCCAAATGGGTTGGCATCATCCACAGGATTCATTGGGTTGTCAGAAAAGTCATGACGCATTTTTTCTGTTTTCGAGCAAAAATGTGTCATGACATTTCCGACAGCCCAATATTTATTTTTGTCTGTTTCCTAAAATATCCTATAATGACCATGCATTTATTTTCTGACTGAAAAAAATTGTTTAAGTACAAAATCTGTTACTTTAAGTTAATGGGTATGATTACTACCCCTGTCTCACTCTCCACCCTCCAATTGGGCTGTTCAGGGGAAAGGCTGTTTTAGGGGGACAGTGCCCTGTGGGGGTTTCCAACACAGTATTCTGATTATCCCCTGCATGCTGAGGGCAGCCCCAGCCTCAGGGCCTAACCTAGCCGTCTGTCCATCTGCCTGGCCTGGAGAGGACAGGAAGGAGGGAGCATCCACTGCGCTTGAACAGAGGCAGGGAAGCATCTGAGGCTCCAGCCAATTCCTCCTCATCTGGAGGTTCCATTTCTTCCCCTGGAAATGGGAATGATAAGGGTTAAATAAAACCACATCTGTGGAAGCATCTTCCCAATGTGAGGTACGCAGACTGAGGAGAGAGATATTATCACATTAAATCATTAATAATACACTCTGGCCTTTTCCACTCAAGCCTGAGATTTTCTCCCAGGAAATGCAAAACCTTTCTCTGGTACTGACCCTTACGGTGCCTCAGCCCAACTCTTTACATCACTTGACATTTTTCAAACTATTTCGCCCAGGCTATTACAGCATTCCCCAAGCCCCAGCCACTCCAGCCACTTCATGACTTTTTCCAGATTCAAGCATCTCCTGTACTATCTTATTTCTCAGTACCGTTCTTTAAATCACCTTGCATTTTTCTATTTGCCTCAAGAACAAGTTATATAATCAAAATACCTTGAAAATAAAACAAATGCTGGTCTAAAAAGTTCTAGATTTTTGCTAAAGAGCAGCCAAGTGTTGGAGAGATGCTAAGTCCACACCACCACCTGAGACTCTCCTTGACAACAGGCAGAAGATGAAAAGAAGAACAGACCAGAAATCACTGTCCTAGTGTTGGTCAGGGCCACTTAGTGGCGTGTGACCCACATCGTTCTGTTTAACGTGGTGGTGAGTCCTCGCCTGCAGAAACACTGTGCTAGCTTATTAAACCTCACAGCAGCAAGCCAGAGTAGTGTTGCAACCCCATTTCACAGGCAGGAAAACTGAGGTCTGGTAAGTAGATGATATGACCATGTCAGTCCACTGGAGACAGTAGAATCTCTGTTTCTTGGGGCTTTGACATAACCTAAGAAAGCTAGGGAAACTCGCCCATGTCTGCCCCAGGGGATCTCCTGCAAGGGCCTCGCTCCTCCCACCTCCCCGGCTCTGCACATAGGAAAAGGATAGGCTTGATAGAGCCAGAATTAGTGAAGATGAAATCTGGAGCTGCCAGGAGACCCCAGAATCTTAGGCAACCCCAGCCCCACCACCACCACCATAGCCACCAGATTGGTGAATTCTTCTCAAATTTGGAGTAAGCTGGTGTTTGCCAGAACCTGGGCCCCTCCATGGTACACTGAGATCTGGGCTAGTTACACCCTAAAGAGGAGGCCCCATTCTGTCTCCCTCTCCCACCTCAACAGTGACACAAACCAGTCTCTCTGGGAACCTTCACATCAAAAGGAATGGACCAGGGGGGTGGACAGGAAGGAGAGGGGGACACTTGCTCTCTCTGCTTCCTCCAAAGGAGGCTGGGGCAAGGGGCAATTTCCGATGGATATGGAGAGCAGCTTTCAGGAAGGAGGTGACATTCCAGCCCCACTGCCCAGCGTATGGCTCTCTCTGTTGGCTGCCTTCCTGAGCACACGTGTGGTGTGCTAATTGCAGGCCTGGCAAGCTGTTCCCTAGACAGGCATGCCAGCCAGCAGAGAAGAGAGACCGGGTGCTTGGGCCAGCCTTGCCTCGCTTCCTGATTTCCTGATTCCCTGAATAAACATTTGTGCACCTACTCAGTGCCAGGTACTAGGCACTAGGTACTGAGAACACAGTAGTTGACAAGAGTAGTGTATGCCCTTGGGAAGCTCATGGTTTAGTGGTAGTAACAGGCATTGATCTAAGAACTCCTCAGTTGCAGGTACTACTGTGAGGAGGGCAGTGAGGGAGAGAGAGGGGTTATGTGATGCTGGAAAAGATATAGGAGGCCTGATCTGTCTGGGAAGATTTACTGAAGAAGTGATTCAAGTGAAAGCAAAAGGGTGCATCGACCAGGAGAAGGAAGGGAGAGTATTCTGAGCTGGAGGAACTGCAAGTGCAAAGGCACTGTGGCGGGAGAGCGCTGCCTCACTTAAGAGCATGGGAGGAGGCCAGAGTGCCTGGGGCACAGAGGGAAGAAGGGAAGTGTTCCGTGTGTGGTGAGGCTGGCCACCCAGGGACTTGAAGGTTGTGCAAGGGTTGGGGCTGCATCTTGAGTAATGGGGTGCTAGATAAAGGTTTTAGACAGGGAAGGGGATAGTATCCAATTAGCATTTTGAAAAAAATGCTCCTGGTGGCCCTTAGGGAATAGATGGAAGCCTCAGTGTGATTGTGAGGAGCAAGACAGGAAGTGAAGGCAGGACTTGCAGAAGGGTAGTCAAAGGTAGTACGGCTTGGTTCTGAGAAGGGTAGGGGCAGAACCCTGTCTTCGGGATCCTCAGGAAGTGTCCGAGTCTTTGGTGATTGGCCACCAGGGATAAAAAAGGACAAAGACAATGACCGGACGCCGCCACTGGGGTGTGGGTCCTGCTACACATATAGAGTGAAATCAAGGACTTAGGGTCTTTCGTAGTGCTTTCTTGATTGTGCTTTGCAGAGATGGTATTGCTGTCTTTTCACAAATTGGCAGTTTAGTGGCAACCTGGGTTGAGCAAGTTCGTGGCCACCACTTTTCCAACAGCGTGTGCTCACTTCCTTTCTCTGTGTCACATCTCATTAAGGTATGCACACTGTTTTTTAGACATAATGTTATCACACTAGGTAGACTACAGAACAGTGTAGACATGTGAGCTGGGAAACCAAAGAATTGCTGCGACTTGCTCTGTTGCACTATTCTCTGGACTGTGCTGGACTGGAACCAAACCCACCAGCTCTCCGAGATGTGCCTCTAACAAGGTCGATTTTGCTGACTGTCCAACATCCCCTGGAGAAATGCACTGTCATTTATTTAACCAGCCCCTGACCACTGGCCACTTAGCTGTCTCTATTTTAGCTTTTGTAAACAATGCCACAAGCAGCCCTGGTGTGGCTAACTCTGACACATAATGCATGCTGCAGACTTCCTTCGTATAGATTTCTCAGAGGGAAGTGTCCTTGATTTTGCTGCATTTTGCCATGTTGCCCTGCGGGGGTTTCTACCCTTTTGCCATCTGAGGATGTTGGAGCAAACCTTTCCAGCGCCCATAAGGTCAAACAGTTGTACCTTTAATGTCCATTCCCTGGGGAGAACAATCGTGCTGACCAGAGGCTGTTAGAATTTCGCAGATCTTTAAAATGAATTTGTGCCTCATCTGCTGTGCAGGCGCCATTCTTCCCTGTGCCTGTCATACCTGTCCCGGGGAAACATGGGTTTGAGGTCCCCTGGCCTCCCTCTGAGCCCCTCCCCCAGGATCTGAGACTTGGAGATGCCTGGAGAAGTCAGTCTCTAATTTGCTCATCCTCTGATGGGCCTCTGCACTTAGGAGACGGGGCCGCAAGGACTTCTGAGCCGGAGGAGCCTGAGTAAGTGGGGAGGAGAAACAGGGAGAGACAGCCAGATGTGTGGGGGTACTGGTCAGGGCTAAAGGCAAGAGAGCTCTGTTCTGGGAACCCACCCTGTAGTCACTTCCTGAAACAGGTGTGTCCACAGTAGCAAAACTGACTCCATAATTTACAGGGTCTGGTGCGAGATGAAAATGGGGGACTCCCTTTAAAAGTTGTTAATAATTCAAGATGAGACAACAGAGCAATGAACCAATGCAGGGAGCTTCAAAGTGTGGAGCCCTGTATGACTGCGCGGGCCACACACCCAGGAACCAGTCCTGCTTGGCAAGCTGAACCCTTCCAGAAAAGCGTCAGGAGCACGGAGCAGCAGAGAGGAAATGAGGAGGCCCAGCATAGGGGCGAGGCTGATAAGAAAGGGCCCGGGGCCAGCCAGTCCAGCCCTGGCCCATTGCTGTTGCAGCAGGGACCCTCTGGGCCTTGCTGAGGCCGCTGTCATGCTGATACAGTGGCTGGATTTGGGGGGCTGGGGGCAGGGGGACAAGTAGATGTGGCTGGAGACTTGGCAGACAGGCGTGCATGGACACCTGTACAGTCACCAGCTTTGTGGCAGAACAGGGCCGGTTCAGCGCTGTCGCAGGGAGAGGGGAAGGACAGGGCCAAGGTCATCCTCCGGGAGAGGGCACCGGTTTGAGGGCCCCCTGCAGAGCCAGGGTAGGGGTGCTGACATCGAGAATAGTGTGAGCAGTGGCAGCACTCACTGTGCACCAGGTTCTGTGCTGCGCCCTCAGAGCCACCTCCCCAAGCATGGGGAGTGTCCCCAGCATTGGGGGGGACGGGGAGGGCCAGAGAGGGAAGGGGAGGAACCTCGAGGGCCTGACCACTCATCTGCTCTTTCTTCCACATCCAGATCCACTCTGTAGAGACAGATGGGTGAACAGGGCCTGGAGAGGTGGGGAACTGGGTACCAGTAGCAAGGGGGAGCCCAAAGGTCCCCACTTCCAGGATGGGGCTCTTCCTCACAGCTGTTACCCCACAGCCTCAGAGCACTCCCCTCACCTCTGTTCCCCCTGCTGTTCATTGAACTGGGCATGGGTGTGTGTGTGTGTGTGTGTGTGTGTGTGTGTGTGTGCGCGCGCGCGCACATGTGCTCTCTCATATGTGCTTCTTGGACATGCAGGAGCTTCTCCTCGTCCCAGTATCCAGAGCCAGGCCAGCTCTGCCGCCATGTCACCTTTCCTGGTTGACCCCCAGATGTTTGTCCCGGTGCCTTGGTTACTGTTTTTGAATCAGCCGTGCGGTAGCCCTTTCTATTCTATCCGGGTTTGATTGTCCATAAAAGAATTAATGGTCCCTGCAAATAAAGAAGCACAACAACAGAGGAAGGCTTTTTAGACAATCAATTAAAAGCCTAGGAGAGCAATTATCTCATTGAAATATCAATTTTTAATAGCACTGCATCTTTGAGTTTCCTCTCAAAAAACTTTGCACAGTCCATTTGCCCGCCCTGCTATATAACTTCATCTCTGGCTGCCTTTGACCAACCTGAGCCTCTGGGACAGGACTTGGGGAGCCCAGAGCAGACGCCTAAGGTCAGCCATCCATCCACCCATCCGTCATAGGCTTGGTGGCTCCTGCTGTGTGGCAGGCACAGGTGCTGGGGGGAGGAAGGTGACTAAAAAGGCCCAGTCTCAGCCCTGGGGACTAGCAAGAGAGAGGGAATCAGCACCAGCCAGGTGACTCAAGTGGCAAGTACGGAAGGAGAGCCACCTGGGAAAATCGATGCCAGGGGACTGAGACGGAGGGCGATGGGCACAGGAGGGGGAGCATGTATGTGACTGGGTGGGCCAGGAAGGCCTGGCTTGGGAAATGACATTGAAAGTGAGCCTGAAAAGATGGGACTAAGGGAAGGACATTTCCAGGCAGAAGGAACAGCGCGCCCAGAGGCTCAGAGGCAGGAGCAGTGGGTTCGGGGTACTGCAGTAGAAAGGAGGCCAGTGGGCAGGAGCGCAGGGAGCACGGGGGGGGTGAAGCCATGGAGGTGACCCCACCGGGACCTCTGAGGGCCCTGGAGCCCGGCGAGGAGAGTGTGTTAAATGAAAGTACACTGTGTGTGTACACTGGGTGTGTTAAATGAAAGTACACTGGGAGCCACTGGTGGCTGCTCTCAAATGCTGCTGCTTCATTGCCGTGAGGCTGCAGGAGGCTGAGAGTCTCGGGCTCAGCTTTCTCACCTAGCAGGGAGAGGACCACTGGGGTCGCCCCCCAGGCCAGGCCTGAGCATCAAAAGAAGTAACAGGCAGACTGCCTGGCGGGGCTTCCCTTTTTCCTCTCTGACAATACCCACTTTGAGCTTGGCAGCTTCCTCAGTTTACCCCTCAGGGAGTGGGTGATCAGATAAACTCTATCTGATAAGGAATTCCCACCAGTTAAATTCCCAAGGGATCTTGTTACACAGCAAACTCCAGCTTATCAGGCGTGGGGCGGCTCTCCAGGAGCAGACAAAGGTGTCTGCTCTCTCCAAATGCTCCCTTAAACCCACTGCAGCCGGGGAATGAAGATACCTGGGCTGCTAGGCGAGGAAGGAAGGTTTCTGGGGTTGGACGGGGCAGGGGTTGTGAGTGTGGCTGGGTCAGTCCCTGCAGGTAGAGGCAGATCCTGGACAAAGATCCCCGCCCACGCGGCCTGGCCCGCTTCTCCTGTCTGGGCAACTGGCCTGCCACACAGACCTGCAGGCAGGACGCAGATGGACAGACAGTGCTGCTGGGCGCTGAGGTCCGTGCAGGGGCTGACAAGTGTCCTTGCTGGCCCCCCTGTTAGGAAGCACCCCTTGTTGCGTATTTGGAAACTAAAACTTAGGGAGGTGGAGCTTCTTGCCTCATTAGGTGTAGATGAACCCACATCTGCTTGGCTGCTGTTTGGAGTTACTGCACGGAGTCAAAGGCGTGAAGGATGAGGACCCTGTAGGAGGACCTTGGATGAGCCACTCTGCCCTCTGACCTCAGTTTGCTCCTCCACCACCCACCCGCCTAAGTTAGAGGAGATGTGAGGCCTGGAGGAGAAGGGGTCTTGATGAGTGATCCGAAGGCCAGAGGGCGTGACGACACTCCTCGCCTCTCCCTCCCGGCGCCTGGATCCAGGGCTAGACCTGAGCCACGGCCATAGCTGAGAACTCCTGGCCTGGAGATACCTGGATTCAAATCCAGGTCGTGTCATTACAGGCGGGGCCTCGGTTTCCCCATCTTGCCATTGTCCACCTCCTGCTTGCTGTGTAGGTTAAATTGTTACGATGCTATGGAGGAGGGTGTGCGCTCTGAGGGGCGCCCTGTCTTTCCTGGAGACCCAGATTCCCAGGGCAGGACCCCTGCCCTCAGACTTGAGGTCCAGGTATGAGCAGATGAGGCCCCCCGCAAAAAATCGCTGATCAGCCTGACCCACTCGCAGGCACTCTGGCCCCCAGGCAGGTGCAGAGCCCACGCTGGGCAGCCTGGGGCGGAGGGAGAGAGGCCCCGCCAGGGGCCCAGCTGGACTTTATCCTGGAGCAACAGGGAGTGAGACCAAGGCCACTGGAGACTGCGCTTCAGGGAGAGAGTCTGGAGCACCCCACGTGCCAGGATGTGGAGTGAGACTTTATTTATCCAGGGCTGGGGAGCCATGGCTAGTTCCTGCGCGGGGGAGGGGAGCGCCAGGATGCTTCTCTGACGTGGGGGAAACCTGGGAAACAGGAAGCGCGGAGGAAGGCTTCCCGTGTTTACACCTTGTCAGGCCCTCTCCTGGGGGCGGGGGGAGTCTGAGAACCACGGAGACCACCCCAGCACAGCTGGGTCTGTGCGGCTGGAGGAAGACTGGAGGCTTTCCAGGGAGCCCCTGCTCCATTGGGAGGGCCCGCCTGGGGCCTGGGCGGCAGCTGGCATCTTGCAACCTGCAATTAGTAGGCAGAGGAGCTGGGTGGTGATGGTAGGGGGTGGGCTGAGAGCTGCAGCTGGTTCTTGGGTGCTGCTTCTGCCTCCATCACCCACCCACTGCTCCAGAGGGGTGCCCAGGGTGGCTGACAGTCCTGTAGGCAGACAGGGCACTGGGGTCATGGGAGGAGATGCAGAGCCTGGGGAAACCAGAAAGATAACACTACACAACAGTCCGATTATTGTAAGTGGGTTTGGACAACCCAAGTGCTATTGTCCCCATTTTACAGATAGGGAAATGGAAGCCCAGAGAAGGGCAGGAGTTGCCAGAAGACATAGAGCCAATCTGGTCCTAGAAACCAGGGTTGTCTAGAGGACAGAGCTGGGGGGGCGGGGGGGGCACCCTTCTGCACGTGAATTTCTGCCAGGTAGAGTCAGAGTGGGCACTACTATCTCTGTAGGAGAGCAACCTTGGGAGGAGACTCCAGGCTCTAGCTGCAGGGGCAGGTGGGGCTGGGTGGAGGAAGGAGGGGCTAGGTGTAGGGAGGAGGGGCTGGGTGGGGCAGTGTCTGGCCTAGCAGGTTCTCCAGCCTGTTGGGGCACTCCAGGCTGGGGAGGAGAGGCCCTGGCATTACTGCCCCTGGGCTGTTGTGGCTTTTGGTACCTGCCATCTGCCTTCTTAGCTGACCAGCAAAAAGCCCTGTCTAGGACCTGGCCCACAGGAACTGTAGTGGACGCCAGTGGAGGGTGAGGTCAGTGGTGGTTCTGGCTTCAGTTTTCTGCGTCCTGTTCATCCTTCCTCTGCCCATCCACCCACTCACCCGTCCACTCTTCCTCTGTCCCTCCCTCCCTCCATCCCCTTCTCCTCCCCTTCAAAGAATTCTACTAGGCCCAAGGCACTGTACTGGCTGCTGGAAGGATTCTCTGTCTTCCAGGAGCATCTGGTGGGGTGGCAAAGGCTGACAAACAACACAGTTATATCAAAATGAGCCAAATAGGCTGAGCTTTGAAGGCTGCTGAGGTTTTGATGGGGGAAAGGCAATTCTGGGTGCAGGAAGGGAGTTCCGCTGCAGGGGCTGTGAAATGGAGCGGGTTGGGCTGCAGCGGAGAGCAGGGACCTGACCGTCATGACCCGACCCTAAGTGAAGTGGGGAAGGGGTCGTGGTCAGGAGCGTGGGCTTCGGCCTCAGACTGCCCAGGCCGGAATCCTAACCCGAGTGTGGCCTCGGGATGGTCACCCGCTCCCGCTGGGCCTCTGCACCCTTGGTGTCAAGTGGGATGACGACGGTCGGGCCTGCCTCGGTCGTGAGCGCGCAGTGTGGCTCAGTAGGCCGGAACTGTTCTTGGCAGTCACCCTGTGGGGATGAGGACCCGGCAGGAGTTCTGAGCCCCGAGTGTCCTTAGGGTCTCTACTTCACACTGATTGGGGCCAGTGCCTCAGTTTCTTCATCTGTTTAGAAAAACGGGACCAGGCCAGAAGAAAAACACTCACGTACCTCCAGGAGTCAGGCAGCAATATAAATGTCGGGGGCCTGGGGAGAGGCTGCAGGGAGTGATGGTGACTGTGGCCCACCAGGGTGCCTGTACCCCCAATCCGGGGAGCCCCTTCCCGTCAGCACAGCAGCTGTGCCCTTGCAGGAGTGTGAGCCTGGCGTGGTCTGAGGTGCTGATTTCCCCACAGAAAGAAACCCACATTTTTATGAGAAAACTTCCCACCAGTAATATCAGCAACGCATTAAATATAGTTTTTAAAGCATCACGTGAGCCAAATCTGACGCTTCTGTTGGCAGATGCTGCTGCCCTCACTGCGGGGTGACTTCTGCTGAAGGGAAAGTGGAGCCACGGAAGAAAGGGCTGTGATCAGGGAGGGGGTTTGCATGCTAGGCCCAGAGACCAGACTCTTCCAGCCCTGTGTCTGCAGAGCCCCCCCCCCCCCAGCTTTTCCCTGCACAATGGAGCGCAGAGGCCTCTCCTCACAGACATTCTTGGGCAAGCCCCACCCCCGCCTGCGACGGGGCCCCTGCTCCACACTATCTCACCGAAGGTGCCAGGGAGTCTGGGGGAGCCGGTGGCGCCTGAAGGGTCTGCTCTGTGTCTGGGAATGGCAGATTGGGGCCCGGGAAGGCTGCTGTCAGGGAGAGCCTGGCTCCTGGCTCCCAGGGGTCAAAGGGCAGTGCTTTCAGCCTCCTCTGGGACCAACTTCCTGTTTGGGAGAGAAAGACTCCTGGTGGGAAGTGATCCTCTTCCTGAAGCCCCTTTTCTGTGGACTCTGGCTTGTGGGGAAAGACCCAAGAGGGGGATCCCCAAGTCCTGTTCTTTTCCACTCCTTCCTCCTGGAAGTCAGGAGGGAATATGGGCCGGTCTCACTGGCACCCTTAGTTCAGGGCTGCTGTGGAAACGTTCAGGGCCTGTATTTATTACCCCAGCTGGTCTCCCGGGCCTGCCTCTTCCTCCACTCAGCCCCCAGGGCTCTTGCTGCCCCTGGATCTGGGCACTGTGGCCAGTGGGGGGGTCCTCATAACTGGGCCACAATCAGTAAGCACAGCTCCCCACCCCTGCAGCAGGGTGCCTCTTGATGGACTGAATTTAACACTTTGTGGTCCGCTCACGTATTAGTATGTGTTTTTTGTCACCAGTATCAGGTGGCCGCTCACGTATTAATACGTGTTCATCTAGTCTCCGGTTTTTCACGCCATGGTGGATTTATTTGGAACTATTAGGAGCTATTTCTTTGATCGTACTCAGTCTAGAAGCTTTACACATTGTCTTGGTGAAAGTGTAAGGTGTTTTATGAGAGATATTACAGTTTTTTTCATATCCAGTAGTTCAGGAGTTGTGTGTGTTTTATTGAATGCTTATACCATTCACGTGGTGGCACAGAAAATGGCCGGCCCCAAGGGCTGGTAAATTTAAAGGGCACTGGCACACAAAGTGTTAAGTCCTGTTTGTTGCCCAGACCCCTGTTCAAGCCCCGGCCTCTCTTCGCACCCCTCCAATACAGAGAACTCACTACCGTCCACATGCGGGGACAAACCTGCCGGGGCCTCCCTTCACAGAAAGCAGGCGGGTACCAAGAATTCAACTAAAGCATCTCATCAAGGGCAGGTGCCTTGAATGCCACCTCAGCTTGCAAAGATTCAAAAATGTGTCACTATGTTTTTAATAACTATTTCCATCAGATTCAATATAAATCTGCTGGTTATAGAAGGTTTAGAAATTAAATATCAAAAATGCAATTTAAATTACCTGTGCTTTCGGTACCTAGAAGCAGGGCTAGGAGAAAGATCAAAGGATTTATTATTACTGTGTTCACACCTACCTCTGGGTCAACTCCTGCCAGGTGCCCGAACTTCATCCTTGCGGCAGGACCCAGCTGGGAAATCCTGCCCCTTCAGGGCATACCTTCAAGCATTTCAATAAGAGCTAACCTTGACTGCATTTCAGATGAGCTCCTTTAAGTCTCATGATGGTTCTGTGGGATAGCTAGTTTATAGATGGAGACACTGAGGCTCAGAGAGGGAGGGTAACTTCCCCAAGGCTGCGCAGCCAAAAAGGGGCAGAGCAGAGACTGAAGTCACCTCCCTTTCAGATTAGCTGTATGTCATACCTTCTCCTTCCCGTCCCGGGGCCAGGCCCCAGCCCACTCAGCAGCCCAGGTACTCATTCATTCCTTTCTTCTCACATCCATTCACTAAGCTGCTGGATGTTTCTGAGCTCTGGGTTGGCGCCAGAGGCAGGCTGGAGCTCTCGCCCACCTTACCACCACTGCCACTCTCAGCACTCCACCCCGAGAACCTCAACTCCATTTATTACAAAAGACTGAGGATATCACATCGTACTATGAACACCCCTGCCCAATTCCTGAGCCAAGAGCGTGCAGCCAGTCTGGGGCCCCAACAGTCCTCCCTTGACCTCCTCCTCTGTCCCTCTGCATCAAGGTGCTGGGTGGGTGGGTCTTCTAGACTGGGCCTTGAAGTGGTCTGTGTTTATAAAACCAGATGGGTCCGGGGACCCCAGGTGTGTGTGTGCATATACAAAACATAGGCCGTGCTTTCCCTGCCTTGGGGCGTCGGCCGTGGGACCACTGATGCTGCCCTGGGAGAGAAGGAGGTGGTCCGTGGCGGGGAGCAGGGCCTGGTCCCGAGCGAGCACGGGCGCCCACGTTGATTCAAGTGGCCGCTCAGCCCAGCCCCGGGGCCCGTGGCCGTGGCTGGCCCGCCCAGCCCGGAGGCTCTAGGCCACCTGGATCTGCAGGTCCTCATCCTCGTCCAGGTCGCTGGCTCCATCCCCGGGCTCCTCTGCGCCAAAGCGAGCGCTGCGGATCTTCCCGAAGAGGGGGGCGTTCTGCTGCTGTCTGCGGAGCCTGTGGGTGGGGGGGCAGGAGGTCAGGCTGGGGGTGCTCACAGCAGCTAGGCCTCCCCCACACTTCCCCACATCTCACATCATCCCCCCAGAAGCCCCTGAAATGAGGGAGGTGCTCCTATCACCCCCATTTTGCAGATGAGGAGACCGAGGCACAGAGTCTTCAGGTAATGTGCCCAAGTCCCCACAGGCAGCAGGGCGTGGGCCTGGGTGCTGCCTGCAGCAGCTGTCTGCGGGGCTCTGCGGGGATTCCAGCCCCAGCCAGCTCCCAAGACCGGGCGAGAGCCTGGGTGGGGCATCTGTGCCTCTTCCACCCCCATGTTGGTGAGAGAGTGCTCAGCCCTAGTTCTCCCCTGCATGAGAATTCCTAAAGCCAAAATTTACGAGGTGCACTTCTCCTGAGAAGGGCGGTTGCGGGAGAGGCCCATCCCCCAGGAGTGGCGCCCTGGCAGCATCTTACTGGAAGGCATGAATTATTAACATGGCCGGGAGGGGCCCCGGTGGGGCTCCATTACCGTGCCGTGATTTAGTGCGCTGTCCCCGGAACATTAAAGCAAAAAAAGTTGGGAAATAAAATGAGCGTGGTCCCGGCGCCCCCCGCCCCTATGGAAGCACTTCTCGGCTGCGCAGAGTTTGTGGGTCCATTTTGGGAGTTGGTGGCCCCGAAGAGTGTGCTCAGCGGCCTTTGAGGGGTGTCTGCTGGGGCGGGGACTGGCGTGGGCAGAGCTGGCCAGGCACGGGCCTGCCTTGGAAATGTGCCTGGCCCCCAGCACGCTTTATGGGCCTCGTCCCAGGCAGACGGGGAAACTGAGTCTCGGCGGGCCATGTCACAGAGCTGTGAGGTCTGGCCCCAAGCCTGGCCCCGTAGCTGCAGAGCCGCAGCACGCAGCTGCACACAGTAAGTGCTCAGTCAGGGCAGGGAGCCATCGGGTCTGGCCTGACAGCACATCAGCTGCGTGTTCAGGAGAGGGTTTACCCTGCTTCGTTTTCTCATCTGCCAGTCCCCTAAAAAATTTTCTTTCCCTTCTCTCAAAGGAGTGTGGTCCCTGTAACAGTGCGGGGCTCGAATATAAGCCCTTTCTCCCGGGGGTGGCAGTAAGAGCAGCAGGAGCTGCGGACAGTTACTCAGCACTAAACACGCCAGGCACTTTTATAAGCACGCCAGAGGGTAAGCATCGTTATCACCCACAGAGAGGTTGAGTAAGCGGCCCGGCGCCACACAGCTGTAAGCGAAGAGCCAGGGAGCCGCCACCCGGGCAGCTGGCCAGAGGGTCCAGGCTCCATCCCGTGAAAGAAGAGGGTGCGCAGGCCAGGAAGAGCCGCCGTGTGGTTATGACGGGCCTGTTTTAGGGCCAGGGCTCCCCTAGGGCCCCTGCCCTCCAGCCCCTCAGCTCCCAACTAGGCCAGGGTGACCCCGCCCCGGCGCCCTGGGGCACTGCTCTCCTTGTCAGTAGCTCCCCTTACCCCTTAGCCCTCCCACTACCCTCCTTGGGCCTGACCTCTTGGGCCGCCCTTCCTGCTCTCTGGCCAGTTCGGGGCTCCCAGCTGCTTTCGCTTCCTGTGCTCCCCTTCCCTGGTTTCCTGGCCTTGGCCCTTCCTGCCGGAGGGGACAGGATTCTGGCCCCAGGGCACCGGATTTTGCCCTTTCTATCCTCTCCCTCACCCAACTTTGGGGTCTTCCTGCAGGAACTGCGACCCCTGCCCCCATCCCTGTGCCCACCCCCCTTCTCAGGGGCCCACCTGGACTGCAGATGTTCCAGCTGCACTTGCAGGTTCTCGCTCTGCTCTGTCTGCTCGTCCAGCGACCTCTGCAGCTTGCGTGCCTGGTTGTGGGCCTCATCCAGCTGGAGAAGGCGCAGGGCCAAGACAGGGGTCACCTTAGGCGGGGCCAGCCCGGCCTGCCAGCTCTCTGGGACCAGCCCCTCCGCCCCTCCCCTGGGAGCAGTCCGTCTCCCCTTTGGGGCCTAGGCCAAGGCCCCTTCATCTGGGGACGCACCCCTTCCGCCTCCTCTCCGTCCCTGCTGTCCCCCCGTCTAAGGCCACCTGTGCTCCGCTGCCCCGAGATGCTGACCCACCCAGCCCGGTGGATCGAGCCATCTGGCCTTTGGTCTGTGGCGATACTCAGCTGCCCACGAGATGCCCCCTTTCCAGCTCACCATCCACTAACCTACTCAGCCACCCACTCACTTTGTCTAGCCGGCTCCCAGGCACACCCGTCCTCACGTCTATCATCCCTCTGTCCTTCTTCCTCTCTGTCCATTCATTCTTCCAGCCACTGATCCACTCAGTTATGTCCATCTTTCAAATGTCCACTTGGTCATCCATCTTTTCAAATACCTATGTAGTCCCCCCACCCACCCACCCACCCACGAATCCATCCCTCCGCGCCTCTCGCTCTCCAAGCAACCAGCCCTTCCTCTCTCCACCCTCCCACTCACCCACCCCTCCTTCATCCAGTCTCCCGTCAGGTACATCTTCGTTCTGCCTTGCCCACGTGTCCTCCCCCTTCCCCCCACACCTTTTCCTCCGCCCGCCAGTTATCACTCACGGAGTTACCCTTCCGTCCTTCCACGCAGCCACCCGCACGCACCCACTGTCTCGCCCATTACTCTGCTCACCTGCTTTCTTCTCTCTCTTCTGCCCTCAGCCTCACCACCATCCACCTGTTGCCCACCCACCCGCTCTAGCCTGGGCACCTCCTGGGCGGGCGCTGGGAAGCTGGCATGGAGCACACGGGCGCAGTCTGCAGGCCCACCCCCGCCAGGCGTCAGGGCTCCGGGGCCGGGAGGGCGCACCTCATCCTCAGCTTGGGCCAGCTCCTTCTTGAGCTCCTCCACCCGCAGCCGCAGCTTCTTCACCTCCGCCTCGTGCTGCTCTACCCGCCGGCTGGCGTGAGCCAGCTCTGCTGCCTTCTCCTGGAACTGTTTCTTCAGCTTGCCGTGCACGTGCTTCAGGTCTGCCAGCTCCTGCAGGGGTGCAGAGGCGGGGAGGGCTCAGTTTAGAGGGCATGTGCCAGGGTGTCCCATGTGGTCAGGCAGTTCTCGGGGTGCTGGCTGTTCCCTGGCCCCAGCATCACCCCGCCCACCGTCTGAAATACCAGCAGCGGAGATTTGGCCTTGTAGGTAGTGGCCAGAGGTGCCCTCTAGTGAGCCGAGAAGGCTGCAACGAGGGGAAAAGACCATGGATAGAACTGGTGGCTCCATAATGGATGGGTAACTTTGGGATGCCTGGTGACTCTGTCCAGTGTGCCACTGAGCTGAGAGTCAGGATTTCTGGGCCAGGGGCTGAGGTCCGGAGTCTTCCGTACGTGCCCGGCACTTAAAGCCCTGGGTGTGGGGATGGACTCAGCGGGACGGGCGTTAGAGGGGCAGGAGCTGGCGTGGCTGGGAAGATGCCCACTCCTGAGTCCTGCCGCTTCTCTGCCTCAGCTTTCATGCCTGTGCTGACCGCCAGGCCTGTGCTACGGGGGCACTTGATAAATGCAGCCGCTGCGGTTACCGCCCGGCCTGGTGCCTCTGCCTTTAGTGTCACTTCGGGGGTCCCGGGCGCACTGGGGCTGAGCAGGTGGTCTGCCCTGGCTGGATGGGGAGGCAGGTCCACTCCAGCCCTGGCCACCCTGCTGAATGCCCCACCTTGTTCTTCTCGAAGAGCGCGGCCTGGCTGGCCCGGAGGTCGCAGTCCAGCGCGCTGGCTGTCTGCCGCCGTCGCCGGGCCAGCGCCTCCTCCAGGTCCCCCACCTGAGCCCGCAGCTTCTTGTTCTCGCGCTCCAGGCCCAGCTTCTCGGTTTCCAGCCGCTCACGGCGACCCCACTCGGCTGCGTTCTCTGCCTGCAGCCGCTCCATCTGCAAGAGGGCAAGACGGGGTGAGGGCTCCACAGGAGGGGGCAGGAAGGGCCAGAGCTGGATGCCCCCTCCCCCATCCTGTGGCCATTTTTGGCTCCAGGAAGCAGGTCCAGCCGCGGCGGCTATAATTAACCTGGGCTTATTTCACCGTGTGCAGGGTGTGAGGGCGCTGCTGGTCTCTAGCGGGAGGCCTTCCTCCTGCAGACTGGGGTACCCTCACCCTCCCGAGTGACTGGCTGGAGGCAGGGTCCCTGGCTCCCCAAGCCCCAGGTACCATGGGGGGCCTCACCTCACCCCTCAGCTCTGCCATCTTCCTGTCCATGCTGGATCGCGCGCCCAGCTCGTCCTCCAGGTCTTCGGACATGCGGCCCAGCTCGTTCTGATGAGCCTCCTTTAGGATGCTGAGCTGCGGGATGCAGTCCAGTCTGGTCACTCGACAGGCCCCAGAGCCGGCTCCGGGGCGTGGGTGCTGGCGCAGGGGCGCTCAGTCAGCAGTCTGCGTCTAGCAGCTGCATTCATCGAGCACCGACTGGCGGCCTCCGGATAGCCAAACCCACCCTGACGCAGACCACTTCTGTCCCCTGCAGCATCACCCACCTACTTCATTACTGCCTAGCCCCCCCGTGACTGCTTTTGTCCCCAATCAGCCTATTCTCTACAGCAGCCCAGAGGGAGCTTTTTAAGAAGAAATCCAATTACAGCCCCATCCTCAGGTTCTTTAGGGTAAGGACCGACCCATTCTATGGCTTTATAGGCCAGGTACCATCGGACGCGGCCTGTCTCTCAACCTCCCCTCCCACATTGCTCTTCTTCGTTCACTCAGCTCCAGGGACCACCTTTCAAATCCTCAGACACGCTGAATTCTTGCCCACCTCAGGGCCTTTGCATGGGTGACTCCCTCTGCCTGATACACCCTATTTTGCGGGACTGACTTCTCCCAGGGCTTGGGCTAAGTGCCTCCTCCCTACTTAGAGGAGGTGGCTCCTCTGTCTCCACCCCACGCCCCCTAGAATGTCAGCTCGGAGGACAGAGCTTGTCTGCCTGCCTCTGTGTGACTGACACAGAGAGCCCTCAGTGTGTGCTGGCTGCACACGCACAGTGGGTCTGAGCACAGGCCTGCATCAGGGTCAGCCTCGGGCGCTTTTAAGATAAGGCAGATTCTCTGTCGTACAGCAGGAGGGCCCCCAAAACTCTACTCCCTGCAATGACATGGCGAGCCTTAAATGCACAACGCCAAGGGGAGGCAGTCAGATACAGGAGGGAATCCTCATCCTTACGTGTTACTCTGCAGCATGCTCCTGTGGTGCTCACTTTTCTGCAAATAGTTGTGCAACTGGAAAGGATTAAGAGGACAGATTTCTGGATCCAAGCCCAAAAGACTGATTCAGGAGGATGAGTGGGGTCTGAGAATCTCTTCGAAATTCAACTGTAAGAGGAGTCTCCGTTCCTTCCAGGGCAGCTTCAAGCGCAGTCTGTGATCCTCCCACCTCCAGCCACACAGCCTGGCTTATTTTGGGTGGTGGCTCCCCCTGGTGGCCGCAGGGTCTGCACAGGCGGAGCCAGACCTCAGCCTTCCCTGAGTCCCCATGTCAAGGTGGTGGGATCCTCTTTGGAGCTCCAGTTTCCTCATTTGTAAGATGAGGAATCAGCCTCCCTAACTGCCATAAGGTTTTAGGTCCCGCGGGGGCCTCATGTGGTGTGTCTGAGGAATAGAAGGGGCGTCACTGTTCCTGGAGTAGAGTGAACGAAGGGGAGCAACGTGGGAGGAGAGCTTGAGAGGTGGGCCGAGTCCAATGGAACCAGGCTGTGGAACCTGGGCCGTAGCACCCAACGCACGCTACGAGTCTGTCCTCTGTCCTGAGCTGCAAGCCCTGTGATAGTGTGCACCTCTTATGACCTCATCTGTCACGCACTGTCCTCCAGGCACACTGGCTTCTCTTTGCACACACACTAGGTCTGGCCTGGCCTCAGGACCTGTGCATTTGCTGTGCCTGCGGCCAGGTCCCCACCTCTCCAAACGCCGCCTTCTTGAAGAGACCTCTCCTGACCCACCATCCCACCTCTTACTCTGTTTTGACTCCTTCATGGCTTATAAGTTTATCTGCCTGGTTACTGTTGGCCTCTCCCTCCCCCCATAGCTGGTGTGCTGCAGGAATGAAAGAATGCAAATTCTTGTTCTTCTCCCATTCCCACTGTTGAAATTCAACAGTCCAATGCTGCTTCCTGCAGGAAGCCGCCCCTGGTCTCCAAGACTCACTTGCTTGAGCATCTCCTGCTTGGTCTTGCTCAGTTCTTCGTACTTGATCTTCCACTGGCTGAGCTCTCCCTCCAGCTTCTCAATGTTCCTGCTCAGTGCTAGCTTGTCCCTGGGGAAAGGAGAGGGGGTGACTCAACCAGAGCCCTCCACTCGGAGTCCTCAAACCCCTTGCCTAGGCAGTCAAGGCTCTGACACCGCACCTTGTGGCAGATACCCCCCCTTCTGCACTTCTCCAGGAACCGCACCCCCCCACATACACAACTGCAGGTGCCCAGCTCTCAGTGTGGGAGGTGACCAGGTCACTGGTCTTCCCCAGGCCTCCCTCTCTCCAGGTCTTGGGCTCATCTGCCAAATGTGACCCCAGTTTTTGGTTGATGGACTGTGGGTCCCTGTTGGGCCTGGTCCGAACACAGGGTTCTGCAGACAGAAGAGCTGGAAAACACTGTCCAGGGGCTCCTGGAGGAGGAGTCCCCTCCCTGTCATACTGGGTGGGATGCCCGTGTTCTGCCCTGAATATGAATGTGGCGCCCATGTGGGTAACAAGGCCCATGGCACACAGTAGGTGCTCAACTGATGGCTGTGCTTCTCACTATACTGGAGCATGGTGGGCTTCATGACCTGAACCTTGCTGCTCTCTCTTTGTGACTCTTAAATTTTCACGCCTCTAACACGGGGGTTCCCAGAGGCAGGGTCACCTTCAGCAGGCCTGTTAGCTTTCCACAGTGGTGTCCTGGTGATCAGGATGACTGGGGGTCACTGAGTGGATGGGGACCACTAAATGCAACTCTCAGGACATCCTGCCCCTGTAGGAATGATCCCCTTGGGCAGCCTAGGGGTGAAAATGATCCAAGCCCAGGCACCCCATCTGATTTGTACTAACAGTTTCCCAAGAACTTCATCACTGTGTAAATTGAGGGAAAATCACATTTTGCTTTGCTCAGAACTTCCCACGTGTATCTGAGTTGCCAACCTGTACACCCACAATGGCAGCTTTTCCACCTGTCGGGAGGGTTGGTGGGGGGGTGGGCAGGGGCCAGGAGACACAAGGCTTCGGCACAGCGCCTGCCTCGGCGTCCATGCTGTGTGGGTCTTTGCAGTGATGGTTCTTCTGACTGCATGTGTGGGTCTGCTCTTGGGGCTCTGTTTGGCATGCACTTCCGCACCACGGTTCTAACTTCCTTTCCTTTCTGCTTTACATTTGAGTGAGTACGTTAGAGTCACTTTTGTGCATGCTTGCTTTGTTTAAATAGAAATGTACTGTCTCCCAGTCCTGGAGGCTGGAAGTCCAAGTTCATGGTGTGGGCAGGGCTGGTTTCTCCAGCGGGCTGGGAGGGACGACCTGTTCCATGCTCTCCCCTAGCTTCTGGCGGTCTGCTGGGAACCTTTGCTGCTTCTTGACTTCTAGAAGCATCACCCTGACCTCTGCCTTCATCTTCACAGAGGCGTTACATTGACTTGAAATTGTGTGCGTAGATAGGTTATGCTATCTATGCACCTTATTTCTGGATCGAGAAGAAGTGCTATGAATATTCATTGTAATCAGGCTTGCCCTGGTCAAGGTCAGTGGTGACCTCCACGCTCTCAGTGCTCGGTCCTTGTCTCACTTGCCCCCCTGAGGAAGTTTCTCCTGGTTTCCCTGCCTTTTCACTGGCTGCTTTGCCTCTTTGCTGCTTCTCTCTTCTTTGAACCAACCTGTAAACTTAGTAGGCTCCAGAACCCCATCCTGACCTCTCTACTCTTGGCTGGGCGTCAATATTACCTATTTATTGATGAATCTCACATTTTCACCTCCAGCCCCCACCCGTCTCCGGGACTCCAGCTTCGTTCATGTATCCAGCTGCTCCCTGCCGCCTCAAACTCAGTGTGCCCAAAACCTAAGTCCCAGCTGCCACCTTTCCTGCCTTACCTTTGCCCCTGCGCTCTCCCCCACTAGAATGTAAGCTCCCTGAAGGCAGGGATTTTTGGTCTTACTTATGTCCAGACCTTCACTGTGGAGCACAGTGCCTGACCCAGAGCAGATGCTTATTATTTGGATTAAGACAACTAATCAGTGACAACAATGAACTTGCACTGGGTACCTGGGTAGAGCGGCTCTGAAGTTCTAAGACTTGAGCCCAGCGGTACCATTCACCTTCAGGGAGCCTTACATACCATGCCCTGGAACTGCACTGATTCTGGGGGTGCCTGGTGGTCAGGCTGCCCCTGCCCCGGGTACTCACTCTCGCTCCTTGAGCAGCACCTTCTGGGACTCATCCAGCCGCAGCCGCAGGGCGGTCAACTTGGAGGAATCTTCTTCGGTGGCCGCTGCGTCCTCCCAGGGTAGCCTGCTGCGCTCCTGGCGGCCCGAGCTGCCCCGGGGGCCCCCGGCCCCCACGCTGTGTGCCTCCCAGCAGCCCTCGGGCTCCTCTGGTCTGCTCTTCAGCAGGTTTTCCACCAGCTCCAGTTCCTGTGGGGACCAGGGTGGAGGCTGGACCACGACTGCCGAGCCCTCGCCCTCTTGGCCTTCCTCATGACCTCACCAGGTCTCACATGACCTCACAGCTCGGCAGGCCACCCTGAGCAAGCGGCATGGCCCTTTTGGGTCCCCATTTCCTCTTCTGCTGTCTGTCTCTCCATCCTTGGAGAGGGAGGGACAGTTTTGCCTGTACCTCCCGGAACTGCACAGTCACCCAGCAAGGTTTCCTGTACCCCAGGAGAGGTGTAAGCCCCTGTCACTGGCAGTGTGAAGTGGGGACTGCTGTGGGTAAATGCTCAAGCAGAGAGTCCTCCAATCTGGATCCTACAAAATGGATAAGGATGATATTCTTTCAAAAGGGACTGCAGCTCTAAGAGCCCACTTTCCAGGTGCAAATACTAAGGCACAGGGAGGCAAGTGACATAGAAAAACGTGCACCTGAAAGTAAGGTGGCACCTGTGAGTAGAATCCGCTCCCAGACAGGAAGCTGTGAGGGGTTCTTAACTGAATGCTGAGCCCTTCCTCTCGCCAGCCTCTTCTTCCCCCCTGCCGGCCCCCAGGCCTTCTCTTTGACCACAAACCTGAGACACCGGTGGCCTCTGTTCCAGCCTCACAACTCCCACCAGCCTTTGCACATGAGTCTGAGTCAGTTTCTTCTCTTCCCTCCCTGGTCCTCAGTTTCCTTATCTGCATGCAGAGAGGTCCCAAGGACTCCCTGAGGAATGAGATTCCACTCTCCCTGTTTCTCAGACTACCTAGGTGGGAACCCTGGAAGTCCCCTGGTCCAACACCCTGCTGCACACAGGAGGAAACGGAGGGAGGGCACTTGTCCTGGGTCCCAGAGCCCAGAGCCCAGAGCCCAGGGCTGGAGAGTCAGCTCCATCTGCACCCCCAGGGCTCCACCCATCATACCTGCTACCTCCAGGAAGCGTGAAGAGAGTCAGCTCTGCTACTAATGGCTGCCTTGCAGGCAAGTGTTTAGTTCCCACTTCTGCTCAAAGGTACCCTCCTTGGTTCTGTGGCTTCTCCAGTGTGAAGCAGACCGACTGCCAGAATCTGGGACACTCCCCCGTGAGGGAGCTCCTGAAGAGAGGTGCCCTGGAGTCCAGCCTAGCAGAGCCTGGGGTGAGCGAAACCTCCCAAGAGCGAGGCCCTTAGAATCCCCCTTAAGTCTGGCAGCCACCACTTGGCCCAGGCCTGTCAGCGTTTCCTACCTCTCCACCCAACCGCTAAGGTCCTGCCCAGAAGCCCCAAGCACCCAGCTCCACCCCCCACACCATGGGTGCACTGGGCTGCCCTGAGGACGCACCTGGCTGCCCTGAGGCCTCTCCGACCCGACATCGCGCACCGGCTCCCTCTCTGGCTCGGTCTCGGGACCGTCGGTCCTATCCGCTGCCTCCCGGGCGCCCCGCAGCCGCGCCAGTTCTCGGCCCCGGGCCTCGCACTCGCCCTGCGCCTCCTGGCGCTCGCGCCGTGCGCCCGCCAGCTCTTTGGTGAGCGCGTCCAGGCGCTGGCGCAGCTGGCGCACCTCCTCGCGCGCGCGGTTGCGCTCTGCGCGCACCTTGCTCCACTTCTCCCGCCAGTTGGCTGTGCAGTCCGACCACCAGCGCATGGTCTTCTCCATCTGTGCCGCCCGCGCCCGCGCCTCCTCCAGCTCTCGCAGCCGCAGCTCCTCCCGGCTCTCCCAGTCCCCGTCCGCCAGCAGCGTGGGCGCCGGGGGCAGAGGCAGTGTGGGCGGCGGCCCCGGGGAGGGCGTGCCGCTGGACGGCGTGGGCGGCAGGGAGTCCGAAGGCCCCATGCGCTCGGGTGACGGGCTGCCCAGGATGGTCAGAAGGCTGCCCTTGGACAGCTGTGGGGACTCGGCCAGCCGGGGACTCGCCCCGTGGCTCATGGTGCGGCTTTGCTCCAGGGCCCTGGGCTAGGACTCGAGGCCAGACTCAGGGCCGGGGGCACGGACACCAGGTGGAAGCGACCCTATGGCGCATGATAGCGCCGCTGTCCACCGTTCGCTTGGTCACCGGATGGGGGCCACCTCCTTGCACCTGTGGGAGAACATGACCGTGTTATGAGGCTGTGGCCACTACCCATCGTATCCATAAGGATGGGGCCAGCAGGGGAAACAGGATGGACAAGGGCACGGGGAGAGAAAACAGCCTGCTTCCAGTGAGGCTGCAAGAGCCTGCAGCTGCTGCCTCGCTCGCCTGACTTCCCAGCTTCAGTCTCCCGGCCCTGCAGCAGTGGCAGCTGATTTGCAACCTTGATAGGCAGGTCCCGCTTCACACATTCTTTATTACCCCCCCTTCCCCAGCTACCAGGAGACCCTCCCTGCCTCTTGCCTCTCTGGGCTCTTCTCATCCTTAAACTGAATCTGAAAAATCACCTCCTCCCAGATGTCCTCCAGAACCACCTTAAGCCAAGTGGGCAGCCCCTGCCTGTCTCCATCCCTACACCAGCCAACCTCCCTCTCCCGTTTGTCATTGTTTCTGTGTGCTCTCCTCTGCGCCCCAGGCTGTGATTTTGTTGAAGGCAGAGCCTGGCTCCTGGTACCTTTTTTAATCCCAGCACATGAGGGCACAATGACAATAACTTTTGTCCTGGGCCAAATGCAGGCCATGCAATCTCATTTATTCCCCTCAACAGGTACCAAGGAGATGATCACCATTTACTGAAGAGGAAAGGGAGGCTCAGCAAGGTTACCCCTCGAGCTGATCCAGGTAGAGCATCTGGGAGTCTAAATGCAAACACCATGAAGGCTTGTTGAAGCCACAGTGTGCCGGGCCGGACGGAAATAAACCGCCTCGAGCTGGTGGGTGTGCAGTGTGCTGCCCCCACACACTGACCGCTGGGCTGTCTATGGGCCACATCCCCTTTAAAATAGATGGGACACGCGCCCCTCTCTGGCCCCAGAGTGCTTCACTTTCTCTCCATTGTGGCCCGTGCTGACTTCCACAGCAGCCTCTCAAGGCAGCCTCTCAAGACATTCACTGAGCCTGTCCCTGTATCCCATAAGGCCCTGCCCTGAGAGCATCACCCCCCTTTCTGAGGGGGAAAGGCCAATCAGGGCACTCCGCCGCTCTCAACACCACGGATGATGCCTCAACACTGACTGCTCCTGACGCTGCCTGTGTCCCTGCTGCCCTCTTCCACCCACCACTGTCCCTCCCACTCTGGGCAGGTCATCTGATGTTAGAGCTGCAGCGAAAAGGAAAGCCACAGACTGATACCCCTCCCTGTCCTGCTCGGCCCTGCGGCCCCTCCTCTCTGCTCCCAAGGACAGGGGCCCTCTCCCTCTTGGGGTCAAAGATTCCCCCACCCCAGCTTCTCCTACTGCTGCCCGTGATGCTTCTCCGGGGGCCTCGCCCCAGCTGAAGTGTCTCCTGAACTCTTACCTCTCACTCCTATTCCAGGACCATCTAGGGCCCCCACTCCAAGAACTCTTCAATCCTAAAGGTGCTTCAGCCCCCCCTCTCCCCCCGCCCTTCCCACCACCTTTGTTCACTGGCACCCCTCCCCCCATCCCCCCAGCTCAACTCAGCTCACAGTCCGAGGTTCTGATCCTGCCTGTAGGTGTTCTCAGTGTCCCCCTGTGGTTCTTGTCTCTCCACGCAGTGCCACCTCTGCCTGCTCTTGCCTTCACATGGAGTTGGGTGTGGACCGGCGTCACTTCAGTCTGGTGTCCACTTGCCCCGCCACCCCACTGCTGTCCTCATTGCCTGCCTGCTGCCTTGCGTAAGTCACTGCCCCTTCCGGGTGTAGTGTCTGCTTGCAGAGAGGGGTGGAGGGGAGGGAGACCAGTGCTTCTCGGTCGGGTCCTGTAGCTTCACCTGGATACCTGCCCGCGCAGAGGCAGAGTCACAGGCAGTGCCTGCGGGCCCGGATGTGCACTCTAACAGTGCAGGCTTGGAATGTTTGCGCGTGGTGAGGCCTTCTTAACACCCCCGTTCTACACGCACAGGCAGGTGTGGCCCAGCCCCAGAAACACCGCACAAAGTTACACACCCAGACACAGCTGGAAAGATGTAAACTCCCGCTCCCTGGGTACCACTGACACCACTGGGGTCCCTGGACCCCTGGCAGGCTCAGTGCCCTTTCTGTGACAGTCTCCACCTGTGCAGTGAGGTGGACATCCGGGCACATCCAGACATACCTGGAGACACACAGGCAACCCCACAGGCATAAATGCAGCTACAGAAACATGGGCGGACGCACGCATGCTCAGAGCTGGCCCCCACACACGTACACCTGTACACACAGTCCTGTGACCCCGAGTCACAGACACACCCAAAGACACACACACCCCAACACAGAGACCGAGACACAGATGCAAAGACACAAACTTGTCCCTGAGACAAGCACGCACTCCCCCCTCCCCGTCCCCAAACATGCGTACACTCACTCGCCCTCCTCTCCCCATTTTCCTGGCCCAGCTCCACATGGAGAAGCTCTTGGAAAAGGAAAACAATGTGAGAGCCTGTGGGGGAGGGGAGGAGGCAGGAAATCCCAGTGCCACCCCACAGCCCCCACCCCCCCAAGAGCTGTGGTGCAATGAGGGGTGGTGAAGGGTCCTAGGGCCTAGCCTCTGTTTGTCGGACCCTTCCTGTAGTCCCTAGGCTGAAAGGTCAGCAGGGAGGGGTCAC
Source organism: Scalopus aquaticus (assembly GCA_004024925.1). Lineage (NCBI taxonomy): Eukaryota > Metazoa > Chordata > Mammalia > Eulipotyphla > Talpidae > Scalopus > Scalopus aquaticus. The sequence continues at coordinate 89,093 of PVIJ01006672.1, forward strand.
TGCCGCATCCTCTCTGCCCGTTTGCTGCCAGGCCTGGCATGGGGCTCGGCGGGGAGGTGCCCCTCCCAGGCATACGGAACCTTTCACAAAGGGGCAGGGCCTGTGCCACCCAGGCTCCTAATGGCTTCCAGGCACCCACACTCATGGCAGGGGTGGTCTCCTGCTCCCCTTCAGCCAGGCCTTTCCCCAACCCCTGTGGGCTAGGAGAGGAGGAAGGGGGTAGTAGGGACAGAGGGGCTCTGAAAAGCCCAGAGCTATTCCTCCTGCAGATCCAGGGTCCCTGGAGGAGAAAAGGGGTGGGTGTCCCATGGTTGGTCACCTGGCAAAGCCCACCCCTAGCACACCAGGAATCCTGCACACCCACGTAAGATCCCTTCCACCCCACTCACACACAGGGCCCAGGAACACACGGTCCACACTCACCGAAAGTCAGAGGTAACAACAGCGCGACTGGCATTCCCAGACACAGACTCCAGCTGTCCTGCCCTGCCCAGGGCCTCTTGCCATGGAGGCTGTGTTTATGTGTGGGGGGTGGCCTCCTGATTCCCCCAGGGTGCCAGCACCCCCTTAGAAGCAGGTTGGGGTGGGACCAGCTACTGCTGGCCTCAAGGAACCTTCCTCACCCAGGTCTCCCTCCCCTCTTCCGCCAGACAGCAGGGTCTATTCCTACTTAACCCTCAGTGTTTCTGCTCAGATTATGCCCCCCCAACCTGGATTGCAGCCCCCCCCAAGAAGCCCCCCCCATCCTTCAGCT
>PVIJ01006673.1:0-89690 GCA_004024925.1 Scalopus aquaticus
GGGTGAATTGGTGGTGGGCTACCCAAGGGGAATACAAAATGTAAAAGACATAAATAACAATAAAAATATATATTATAAAAAAAAATCTTCCACAGTAAAGTTTAAAATGTGCTTTGTACATTTTCCTTATTGAAGAAATGTAGGATAGAGAAAGGTAAAGTTCGGTGTGTTAGTGGCTGCCTAAACCCAGGCATCAGGGAATTGTCCAGTGATTCACTACAGCATGTAGACCTTGTTCTTGTCTTGTTTAACATGTTTAATAAGACTTGGATGAGCATGTAGGATTCATGCTCACCACATCTGTAGATGACATAAAGCTACCAGGGATACTTAATGTGTTGGATGGAAGCATCACGATTTTTTAAAAAATGTGATTTCAACAAGCTCGACTAGGCCAATAGTAACAAACTTTATTTTATTGGGGATAAATGTAAAGTCCTGTCATTGGGTTCAAAAAGTCAACTGTACAACAAATCATGTGATAAAGAACTGGGGGATGTGGTTGACCACAAATTCAATAAACAAACAGTCTGAACTTGTTAATAAAAAGCTAACTCAATCTTCTACTTTATTAATGGAAGCATAGGGAGGTAATAGCTGGTTAGACCGCATTTGGAATACTGTGTGTAATTCCAGCTGCCAGGTTTTAAAAAGGGAACACAACACACCAGTGTGTTGAGACAAGGGTAACTGTGGTGATGGGTCTGGAAATCACATTTACTGAAGGAATGATTCAAGGAACCAGAAATGTTTGGCCTGGATAAGGGAACACTTAAGAGAAGATGTTGAAGCTGTGTTCAAATAACTGTAGTGTTTTTGTATTGAAAGGGAAGTAAATAATTTGTGATGCCCCAGAGGGCAAAACAAGAATAAATGAGTGGTGTCACAGAGGGATAGATTTTTAGCTTAATACAGAAGAAACTTTTTTCAGTCACTGCTAGAATAAGCTATGACTATGACACTGGAGTCTTGTGAGGTGAGATGTCATGCAAAGGATTCTTGTGTTAGGAACAGGGAGATTAGTAAGTCTCTTCTAACTTTCAGATGGCAATACCTGTAGCCAGGGCAGGACTCCAAACCACAGACAGTGACCTCAGCTTGGTGTAGGAAAAACACGACTAGACCACATGTGAGCAGGCCCAGGTTCCAATGTGATCCTGCTTAGTTATAAACCACCGAGGTAATTACTCTTTAAGTCTTCACTCTCTCATCGGTAAACATAAAAATCGTTGCCTATCTTAGATTTTTTACAATGATCAAAGGTTCTCTCTTGGGACTATTACACTTGAATAGAGACTACATTTATTTAGTTAGGTCCTTGAAGTTGGGAATTATTTAGGGCAAAGAGTTTGGCCCTGTATAGGTCCTCAATAAAAGTTTTTTGAATAAGTGAACAAAAGAAGGGAGACTGCGGGTGTGTAATGGTACAAAGCTATATAAACATGAAGGTCTGTCACTTCTTCCTCCCTCCACCAACCCACTCTTCAAGGGCAAAACAGCAGTGATGTTGGTCCTACTAAACCTTTCTGTTAAGAGTCAATGATCATGAGAATTTACTGGATCTTCTCAGGAGAGAATTTACTCGCAAAGGGTTCATTCTAATTTGCTTTTTTGGGTCCTAACTGCTCCTTCTTGTTATTTCAATGGCTCAGAAATTGCTTTTTATAAACAATTCAGTGATTTCCACAGCTCTTAAGATGAAAACCAAAATCCTTGATCGGAGATACAGGATCTTGCCAGGTTTGGCCTTCAAATTCCTCTCCCATGCCCTTTTCCTTCATCTGGCACTGTGACCACACTCATATTTAGAACCCTGAAAGGGGCCTCCATGGTGGTTAGCGGGTTAAGTCTCAGCACTATGAAGCTATTCAGAGCCACTGCAGCACAAGTTCGATCCCCCTCCAGGGAGCTAACCCACATGGTGCAGCAGACCTTTCCTGTCTCGCCTACTGCTCCCCCCTCAGTAGATATGCCTGTTCTCCCCCTGCCCCCACTCTGTCTCTGGTGAATCCTCTCACCCCCCACACCTCTGGCATACAACCCAGTTCTCGTATGCATAAAATAAATAATAAATCTAAAAAAAAAAAATAGAACTCTGAAAGGACCGTGTTCCCTCTCTGAGCACCACAGCTTGAAATATGTTGCCCTTTGTGCGTAGAAATAGCTCCTTCTTTCTTGTGTACTTAATATCTGTTTATCTTCAAAGGCATAGATCCTCTTACTCCTTGGCCTCTCAAACTGGTCCACTGTACAATTTCACAATACAACTGTACCTTTCTTTTATACTGCTGCTCGGAGTTCGTAATAACACAATGACCGATGTGACTACTTGCTTATCTCTATCTCCTCCACATGCAATCTCAGAGCCTGAGTGCAAGCGCTACATTCCATTTTCAGTCACTACTTTGACACAGTCTTGGTGCTAAGTTACAATGTCTAGCATGTACTAGAAACTACTTCTACTTCAGGGTGTCTGGCAGCATAAAGTGCAGGTTAAGGGCCCTGGATACAATCCCAGAAAACCCACACCGACTTCACGATCAGAATTTTGTGGTCTATGTGGTATCAGGTCTTCCTTATGACTCTTGATCCAAATAATGTTCTGTGTGTGATTATAAAGTTATTTTTTACATATTCCTTCTCATACTCCATTTCAAAATTATAGGGCATGAAACTGTCCTTTTTACAGAGCTGAGGCAGGGGGCATGTCTATGGCAGACAAGAGTTAAAGGAGCTTTCTTCCTTGTGGTATGATCGGGTTTTATGGTGCTTTAATTCTGCTTTTCTTTAAGGTCAGCTTTGAAATTTACATCATGTGCCTCAGACCCAGTGCTAAGGAAGGCTCTTGGAAGACAAACTCACTCCTACAGAAGGGTTGCTTCCTTTTATCAGAGGACACAGTTTCTTTCACTCCCCAGTGATTTATATGCCCTGGTATATTACTGAGGAGATGTCGGTGAGGGTCTGAAACAAATCTTCCTCCAGAATAGGAAGTACACCGTGGTCTGCTGGACATATGGCACACAGCTCCTCAAAGATTAATGGGAACATGAGACTTTGCTGGGTTCTCAGACCAGGGATTATAGGGTGTTGGAAAGAGTACCTCCTCCTACCTTTGAAGTACTCCTGACTACAAAGATTTGAGGAAATTTAGAGTGAATGGGAATCCCTCAAATAAGGTTTGGCAGGCAGAAAGCCTATTGTAAAGAATTCCTTGGACACATAATAAGCAAGGTTTCAAAAATCTTCAAACTGGTGCAGGGTAGGTTAGAGACCCCTAAGAAGCTTCCAATATTTATTTTGTAAATTAGTAGGACTAGCTACGCCTCCTGGTGCTGCACAGATCCAGCAGATTTTCAGTGTATATGAGTAAGCAGTGCTGATGGAAATCACAGCCTTGGGTAGTTTGGGATGACTGACTACTAATGCAAGTCTCTAAGATAAGTATGGGCCCAGGCTCCTGTCTCTGGCCTTGCCCTTCAACTGTTTTTACAGCTACAGCTCTCTAACCCCCTCACCAGCTGGCTCCACCTCTTTCCCTCTCTATTAACCGATGATTCATTCCCCACTTCACAATAAACTTAAGGTTCAATTTCCAGTCTCCATCCCTCAAAAAAATCTATCATACCTGTGCCCAGCCCCACCTCTCTTTCTCTGTTAGAGAAGAGCATCTAGCTCTGCCATGGATTTATCTCCAAGGATAACTCCTTGCTCATATCTTCTACTTCTCCCTGCTAACTCTGCTCCTCAGTACATAAAGAGCTTCCTCTCCTTTACTGGGTTCTCAGACCACGGATGGTCTGAGACTGATCTCATTTGCTCATAATATATGCCCTTTAAGTCACAGTCTCCTTGAAAGAACAACTCTCAATCGCCCCTCTATCCCTTACTCCCATTCACTTTGAACATGTAATTTCCTATCTTTCCCTTTTCCCACCATCTTATACCCTGCAAATGTTCTCCTTTCAGGGTTTCCCTATTTCTAGCAGCCTAGTGTCTCCTATTACTACTCTGCTTGTTCCGCCTCAGGCTCTGCTGCTTGCACTACACTTACGTGTTGTTCCTAAGGTTAGGAACCCTATTTTCTTTCTTTACATGGTATTTCTCACCTTCTCCTTTGTCAGTCTTTCAGTGATTCACTTGATGTTTTTAAAGATCTTACTGTGGTGACAAGTGCACTAGTATGGGTGGAGGATAAACGAGGCAGGTATTTGACTGCCAGGAATCTTGACTTGGTAGGACATCATTTAAAGAATAAGGGCAATTACGTGTTACAAATATGAACATATAGAGGGTCCTGGGGTGGGGAGGAGACTTCACAGGAGTAAAGTGAGAATCTCTTGAGAGTGAGAAAGAATGGGCGAGTAGAACTGGGAAAGAGAGGGGGGAAGGAATGTCAGGGCAGTAATACCCATAGCATAGTGGCTCAGAACACATGCTTTAGAATCAGGCAGGTCATGATTAAATCCCACTACCTTCTCTTGTCATATATGGGTATAAGGGCGAATTTCTGGAGGTCTCAGTTTTTGTTTCTCTAACATGGAAATCACAGCCTCTACTATGTGTGACTGTTGGAAAGGTTAGATAAGAATGAAAGTAAAGCACAATGCTTGGCAAATAGTGAGTGATTATTAAATAACTGCTATTATTACTGCAAATATATTTATAATTTTAATAACAATAAGTTAAATAATAGGGCCTTATGAAAGCTTGTGTGAAGATCAAATAAATTAATAGATGTGAAAGGACTTTTAGAAAGTACAGCACATTATTCAGTCATAAAAAGGAATGAATTTCTGATACATGGATGAATTTTTGATACATGGTAACAAGGATGAACCTTGAAAAATACTATGTTAAGTGAAGTGAGTCAGACCCAAAAGAACAAATGTATGATTCCAATTACATGAGGTATCTAGATTAGGCATAAACAGAAGGAGAAAGTACAACAGAAGTTTTCAGAGGCTGGAGAGAGGGGAGAATGGAGAGCTATTGCTTAGTGGATACAGAATTTCTGTTTGGGTTGATGAAAAAGTTGTGAAAATAGACAGTGATGATGGTTGTGCAACACTGTGATGTATTTAATGTCACCTGATGGTACACTTTACAAATGGTAATTTTTAAGTCCCGCAGAAAGGAAAGGCTAAATTTATGTGCTTTTTCAACAAAAATAACACCACTAATACCCAGAGTAAGAGACAAATCAAGACATTTTATCTATTCAGGATTTTAAAATTGCACTTGTATTTGCAAAGTTTTATGTACTACTAGGATAAGCAGGCAAATTTTAAAACTAGCAAATTTTCAAAAGAGGGAATTACCAACGCTAGTGTTGGCATTATGACTGCCCTAAAATCTGGGTAGTTGGAGGTTGAACTAAATAAGGAGGTTTAACTTTATTTCATTTTTTATCTTAGATTAGACACAAGAGGGACTTGCTTTTACCAAATGCTCCTCTGGTAATCAATTGTATAGTATATTTTGGAGATACAAACTTGTGTTTGAGAATGCTTATAACCTAATGAGGACATAAAAAATGGATATGTAAGTGCCCTCCCAGAGACAAGAAGTTCAGCATTCAGAGAAGGATGTTTAAAACCAGATAACCATTGAATCTTAGAAAAGGCATTTTCTTTGGGCCTTGGCAGGAGCACATGCGTTCACTGACCTGTGTTCCCTGAGTGTTGACGTCGATGGCATCACTCCACTCTGTTGTTATTTCATCCAGTTGTTCTAGTCCCAGAAAAAGGCTAGGGAGTAAGTCTTTGGTCTTGCAGTCTGGATAACTGGATATCTGATGGTAAAGTTCATGATGAACTGAGCACTCAGAAGGAATTTTTTTGCAATAAACCTCAAACTTTGGAATATCTAAAAAAAAAACAAACAGGCACATGTAAACTTGGGCCTTGAAGACAAAAACTTAGGTATATTAAACATAATTTGGCAGGGGAAACTTCTCAAAGAAATGTGAATAGTACTTTTATTTAAATATTGTTCACAAGATCATAAATAACTACTTAATCAAAGACCTCCAGAAAGGAAATAGGTTTTCTATTATTTAAATTCAATACTGTAAAATATACCTTTGATATTTTCCTTTGTAAGTATTGTTACTGGACATCTGTTGTGGAAAATTATTCGAGGACTAGGGTCTTCTGAGAGTGTTAAATAAGTCACTCCAAAGTGTTCTTGATATGTCAATGCTATAGCCCTAGAACAGAAACAAATCAAATGATGGAAATGATTTAGAAAAAAAAATGAAAGCTTTCTTTCCTGCTATATATTTTTTTGAATTTGCAATATTAAGAACTCTGTAACATCTTCTCTTTTATAAATCACTGGAAGTGTTTTTCAGAGAAAGGAGGCCTTCCTCTCATCTGTTAACTGCCATACACTAATTATAGGTCCCTGTCTTTAGCCCGACAATAGTAACATATGTAATAACTCATTCAAAAAAATGTGAGAAAATATATTAAAGAGAAAAGCTTTCAATTTCTGCCACTCAGAATTACAGCTAGCCATAAGCTAACCTTTCCTACTGCTCTTTCTTTCTCTACACATATGTGGTTTAACTCCTTATATGGGGTACCTTCTTCCTCAACAGTGTTAGTAAATTACGGCAAGGGAGGGGCCAATGAGTTTTTGGGGCTACTGGAGAATTTGTCTGTTCTTTTTTATTATATGGGTTGCCAGGTTCATACTGTTTGTTGTTAATTTTCACACGGTCATCATACTTTACAGGACTCCATTTTGACTACCAGGAGCAAAGCTATGTTACATGGAATAAGAAAAATTGCTATGTGGTCACAGGATGCCTCTAAAAGGGAGAGAGAATTTTCTAACTGAGACCAACAGACTACTGAACAATATTTCATATCAAAGCAGGAAAAGAATTCTCTCTGAAGTTTAACTTACATGATTATTCAAATTAATCAAAGAAATCAGATATTTGCCAAATATGGCCCTTAGTTTATGCCAATTTAAAGGCACTAATCTTTTAAAAGATGTTATCTTTTAAAATATTATTACCAGGAATTTCTGTATACTTAATAAAGTTAGGATGGCTAACATCTCAAGTAAAGTCTATAAATTCATAATCACATGAATACGATACCTCTCACAAGCTCACAATATTTTATTTTGTACTTTCAATATATACCATAAATAAGTTATTCCTGACAGCAACAGGGAGGGCATGTTGCATGCAAAACCACCACAAAATAAAAGTCCAGTATGAGTGAACCATTATATATCTCTGTCTTGATTCTGTGGTTCCTATTTGCATAATTGGTAATCGGTAATTGAAGCAACTTGCGTGCAGGAACAACCACAGAACAGTCTTCCGTGACTTGTGTTTATCTAAGCTATCTCTCTTGAAGACTTTTTGAGAAAAATTCCATTTTGAAGGAAAAATAAAGTATGGGAAAGACAAAGTTTTTCCAAAACTTGACTTTTTGCTATTTTAACCCTTATTTTTCATTACTTGACAAGGCTAAGAAGTCATAAAAGGTGACCTTTTCATTACAATGTATTGCTGCTATTCTATGGCACAAACATGCTGGCCCACCCCTCCTCCCCTCAGCATTAGCCACAACAGGAAAAAAAAATCTCATCCATAGTACACTGGGACAAACCACGTAACACTTGATCGACTGTATACGATATCTACAAGCTACTAAAAATAAAGGTAAGACCTAGTTTTACATATGGTAAGCACTGCTACTATCTTCCTCTAGCTGCTGGCACCCGATGAACACCGAAACCTACAAGCAAAGGACATTCATTATATGTAAAATACCTGGTACAGAATCCATCTTCCCTACGATTCCCAAAAGGCACTGCTACACTCTGTCTGGGAAACTCTTGTCTAACTAGAGCTGGCAGGCTCCAGCACTGTGAGCTGTTGGCATCTGTGGCAGGAGAAAAGGCCAGCAAGATTTGTTTCTGAAGCAGAGATGCATCCAGTGCTGACTGACTGATGTCAGGCATTAAGTCCCAACAAGGCAGGGAGCTGGATTTCACAGCAGACTGCTCTCCCTCTGGGCAAATACTGAAAGTAGTACTGTCCAGGACATGAAAATACTGAAAAAAGAAGACAATACAGAGGGAGCACATTTATTACGGTAATGCAGAGAAGTTAAGGTTTGTGAAGCACAGCTTCTGGGAAACCCTGACCATGTATTCTCAGGAGGTGGCCACATGGAGGACAAGGGAGTATGAGAAAACCTGTTCCCATGAGGAAGCCCTAATGGGACAATTACAAGCAGTGAGAGCAGGGTCTGCTTTTCTATGCATAATGAAGCATGAGCCAACTAGCTGAGTTGAAAGGTGATGTTTTCAATGTCCCCCAAGTCTTGCAAAACTCCAAATGACACAGACAATTATGACTGAACTGAAGGGGTGTGACCCCCACTGTGGGACTTTGGAAAGAAGAGATCTGAATGGGGCACAGAACAGTGAATTGGCAACTCATAGGACAAATTTTGTTGAAGGTTCATTCTGACGGAGGAGATTCTGATCCCAGCCATCAGCGGGAATTCTACATAGTTTCGGGCACATTAGAGAGTCTCTGGATTTTAGACTTAAAAAGGACCTTTTGAGATAACTTTCTGAACCTCCTTTCACAGCTGATGACTTGTCAGACATCACAGGGGCATCACAGAGGCGAAGCCCACCCGGAAGCCAGCCTTCCCACTTCCCTGTTTGCTGTTTTCCTGCTGTCTCACAGGACTGCTTGGGATGTGAGGGATTATTATATCTTTAAAGAATTCCCACATCTGCCTGGAACAGGGTCAGGGTTGAAAAAGGGGATGTTCCTCAGCTGCAGGGAAGAACACAGGCGTCCTACCCTCTCCAGGAAGCTGAGGCTAATCAGGAGCTCACTGTGATGCTGGCACTGCGGTTGCCGCGGGCTACCATCACTTAATGAGTGGCTAGCCTTTTCACTTGTATTAACTCAGCTAATTTTCACCAAAAGTTTGCAAGGGATGCAAAATTATGCCCACTTCCAGATGAGAAAATGTCAACGTGGAAAGTCCTGACCAAGTGTCTCAGAAGTCTGAGGGTAGGGAGAAGCAGGAGAGCTATTAGGACATATGCTGTTTCATCAAATCCGCATCTACAATGAAAATATTGTGGACCTCTATTTCCCAACTGGGCACTTGTGGATATCTATTCATTTTATCAATACTTCAGTGAACCAAGAAGAAATTCTAATTTTCTGACTTTTTAAAATACTACAAAGCTTTGTCAACTTTTAAAACTTCCATCCTATTTGACTGTTCTAATATAATTTTTAAAGCAAGGGCTAAAATTGAACACAAAGATAAAGGAGATAATATTTTCCTATATGAAAGTTTCAGTGGCATAAAAGAATAGCATACCACTTAGCATACTGTTTTATAAGTCCTTTTAAAATATCTCCTTAGTCTGTCAAAATAAAACTGTTCATTTTAATTGAACAGAGGACTGAACTAAACATCCTTCTTGACTTTATTTTCTATGTATTCTTCCATTGAGAAGTTAACACAAATGAGCTGGCACATGCTCACTTTACTCTCTTTGTGGACAGAGAGCTCAGTGCTTGCAGATCTGTGGCCAAGCTTGGCCAAGCCTCGCCCCACACAGCTCCTCCAGGCACTGCAGCCGGCCAGGCAGATTTCTTTTCCATGAGACTGGGAGCCAGTCTTCAGGACCACTTTGCAGCTAGAGGGGTTCTGCTTTAGTGGGTATGCTACCCCCTCTCAGCAGATGGGGTCCCGGCAGCCATAGTCCAGCAGTATGTTAGGATCTGCTGCTTTGTAGTATTTCTGCTAATTAATTACCTTTAATTAAGTAAAGCACTAACAAATGACTCACACTTTACCTAGAGTCAGTGTTAGTTCTTTTATCTGTTCTAGGTTAAATAAGGTTAAACCTATTTATTGCTAATTTGTCAAAATTTAGACAAAATAATCATGTTAAGAATTTCTTACCTCCTTTCCAGAATGGGGTTTGGAGACAGACAACTGTGGTTTATAAAATATCTGATATGGTGTGTTATTGACGATTGTAGTCTTGTCCTCAATCTGAATAATTTGTATACCTTGCTGTATCATGGAGGAAATGCAGAACTGACATAACTGCAAGACAAATGAGGAAAGAGTAATTTAAAAATATTATATAGCTTATAAAGTCTCTTTGTTATTTTTAAAGGTTATAATTTTAACTATCAGTTTGCCCAAGACAGTACCAATTTTACCTTTGTTTGAGAATAATAGGGAACCCCTCAGTTTGAAAAATGTTCTGGTCACTAAATGTGGCCATTATTTACTTTGCTACAATTTCTACAAACCAGTTACTTTGGTGTTACTGCATAGTGACAGAAATTTATTTTTAAGGTTATTAACCAATTCCCTCACTGAAGATTTATTTATAAATCACTTATATGTAGGCAGATGCCACTTATCTTTTTCAACATAAAGAACTCAGACCCATATTCCTTCTCCTCTTCCTCATGTTCATGATAGCAGCTATCTCACTGATGCCTGCTATGGACCAAAGGGAGTTCTAAGTACTTTGATGATGATGAAGACGATAACACTGATGAAGAAAATAACAATTGACCCTACTATATTGTTTTCTTGTGCCCCACCTTCTTTAAGCACTTTATGTATATTAACTTACAGACTCCTCACAATACCCAGAGGATAGAGCTACTATTATGCCCATTTTATAGAAGAGGAAAATGAGGCACAGAGAGGTTAAGTGACTGCCTAAGGTTACAAAGATAAAGAGGTTCTAGAGGCTGGGGTTAGAAATCATGGCATCTGGTTCCTGCTACATTGCTCTTAATAACTCTAGACCACACCTATCTTTTCATTACCTTTCATCACCTTTCACTACCTGTTTTATAAGGAACTGATGCCCAGAGATATTTTTGATTTCAAGATACTTATCTAGTAAGTGGTAATGTCAGGAGAGTAGTCCTCAAAGAATGGCCCGTGAACACTGGGAAGGTCTTTGTGATCATTTCAGGTAATCAAATCTGTTTTCATAATAATGCTAAGATGCTATTTATCTTTTTCATTCTAATTCTCTCACGTGTATACAGTGGAGTTTTCCAGAGGCTTCATGACATACAGTGCCATTGTTCTCAGTGCTAATGAAATGTATGTTTAAGTATTCTTGTGTTTTAAAATTTTCTCTTCTAATTTTTTAACTTGATAAATATCAATAGACATAACCCACATAAACAAAAAGCTTTTAGAGGTCCTCAACAATTTTTAGCTTGTCAAGGGACCCTGAGACTAAAAAGTTAAGAATCACGAGTAAAGATAGGTACAATCGTGTATTTCCCCCAGGAGCTCATTCACTCGCTCACTCGCTCACTCACTCACTCACTCACTCATTCATTAATTCATTCACAAACATTTATTCATACAGGCTATGACCCCTTTGGGAGGTGCTGGACTATACACCATAACATTTTCCCTAAGTTTTGATGGGAATCCTAAACTTATAACTAATCAACTTTGGGTGGTTCATGCTACAGTGCTGTCATTTACACCCATGTTACAGTATTTGAACCAGCAGAGCATAAACATGTGTTGCCCAGACAACTTTAAGGAAATGGATACCAGCCTTGAATACTGAAAAAAGACCAACTTCTTTGTATCAGAGAAATTTATTTTTAAAAAGTCACCAAATGACCCTAACTTTTCTCCAGAGGCTCTTCAAAGGTACCTGTGAAATCTAACTTCTCCCCAGAGAAAGGTCATTCTGAATTACATTATTCTGATGAAGTGTCCCTTCTTTTTCTGATATGGGAGCGTTATTATAATGAAGCTATTATTAAATGTAGCATAAGACCTCTACAAAGTATGCTGTGGTACTCTATTAATACTTTCATATATGAAGTTAGTTTAATGTGATTTATCACTGCATCTTCAGCTATTTGATTTTCACACACTTTAGAAAAATTATGCTAAAAAGCATCTACTATTTGTATTTAAATAACGGATTAACTTTTTTGTAATCAAATCTTTAAAAAACGAGAGCACAGTGCACTGTTAAGCACACTACTCCCTCTCCTAATACTGGCTCTATGCGAAAAGCAGAATTGATCCGCATCGTTTCGCTCAGGATGCCCTTTCCAAGGACGTAACCTTTGCTGAGGACCCTTTGCCTTTTCCTTCAGTGCTCAGAATATTAGCGATCCTATTTCCAAAAAAAGAAAAACCAAAACTTTCTTCTCTTAAAAAAAAAAAAAAGCCAAGCACAATCTGTGGATATTTTGGGTAACTTCATTTTCTCCCCACATTCAATAAATCAAGTGACTGCTGAGTGTTCTGAAATAGAGTAGGTATTGGATAAATTATGTGACACAGCTTTTATCATTGATAAGGGGTAGGGGGAAAGCTGTAGAAGAGAGAAGTTTAATAAATCGCATGTTTTGCTATTACAAATTGATTATAGCAAGTAATACCAAAAAGGGATTCAGAAAGAAAAAGGACAAATTTATTTTACTAATTAGCAGGTTGAGGGGATGACATGCCATTTCCTCTGAGCCACACACTTTGAGCCTACCTTCTGATGTCCTGGGAAAGCACCAAGTCTTATTTCAGCATCAACAAACCCTTCTTCGTCCAACATTACAACTTCACCATTACCTCCATCTTTCCACTTTGGAGATGTCAGGTTATGAACCAGCTTAATTGCTACTGACTTGTGCACAGTGTTTGTATTTGCCCAGTAAATTCCAATTTGAAAAGCTTCCTGGAAAAATAATGTCTTAATTATAAAGTATTTTCTTAACTTTAATATTTTTACCTCAATTTGCAGGAAATTTATTATTATATAATACTTGTACCTTATTTTTTTAAAGCAACCAAATCCCTTTATGCTTTTTTTTTTTGGTAGTGGTAACATACTTATTATTTTAGTTCCCAAAGTTTTCTTTGATTCACAAAGGAATGCATATTTATGGAAGGGAAAAAAAAAACTGTGACTACCCAGTAAATACCAAAAGCTTAAAAAGTGAAGGTTTCATTTCATTTGACAAAAGAATAATATGCAACATTAGGTTCATGTAGGCCAACATTCCAATTCCATAAGGTAACATTATCTGATTATTACAAAAGGAAAAATGCAATTGAATAAAGATGTTTATGAACTGGAGTTCAAGAAAAAGGACTGCAAAATTGTTCTTTATAATAAAGATATTTTATTTTGGAATTCCTTGCACTCCATTTTCGTATAGACCTATGTGCCCTCTTGAAGTGGCTTAGCCTTATCAAGGATGTTTCCTTGTGATGAAATATAAAATCTTTCTTTGAAATTTTATATAGTAATTGGGTTTTTCCCTTTGCGTCAACAAAGTGTCCAAGTTGTTATTATCAACTAAGTAAACATCCATGATTATGGAGATCCAGCTCTACCTAAAAGAGCAAGAACTCTGACAAAAATGGTTGCTCAGAAATTCTCAATTCTAATGCTTCTCGAGGATTCTCACAGAATTTCTGTAATAATCACAAAAATATCTAGGGATAGACAGTTAGCACAGAATATGGCTCTATCCTTAATATACCCTGAATAGGCTAACCCAAATGCTTGTCACCCCTAGTGCATTGTGGATGCTACACACAATGGAAATGAGATTGTAACTAGTACAAGTTACCAAGTTTAATGATAACTCAAGACTGAAAACTGCTGATGGGAAAAAAAGACATGTGAAATGTCTTTAAATATCAAAGAACATTCCATACCCCTTACATATGCATCTACAAGGACAGTTTTCCACAACTGATTCATTGCATTAAGAACATAAATGCAATCTCAGAGTATAGGCTAGCTGCTGAAAGAAAAGAATTCATATTTGTTAAGAAAGTTATAGTACCTGAAAATTAGGAGGGATAATAATTTTGCCAGCAGGGACCTGTAGAACAATCTTCTCTCCTTCGAACAGCCATAGGTCCCACTTGGACTGATTGATAAGCAGGGCCCAGGGTAGAAGTTCTATCAACAAGGTTCTAACATATGGCTTCCAGATTGACAGCTTCACTCGCATTGGGCTATCCCACTGACTCAGCTGTTCATTCCTGTTCCAAATACCACATCCAAGAGACTCAATGAAATATGATGACTTCAGTATTCATAAAATATGTTTAAGGATTCCAGACACACAGTGCTCCTGTAGGACACTTCTTCACACCAGAGTCAGCCAGTGCTGAACATGCATCCAGGAGAAAGCAGCTTCTCAGACAATTAGGTTATAGAGTATGAGTAAAAAAATTTACCAAATGCCTCTAATAGATGATAAAAGGGCAGAATCTGCCAGATATGTGCAATTATCTTTTTTTTTAAACACTTTATGATATTTAACTTTTTATGTGAATGGTCATTTTTTTCTTAATATTGAAAAATGTCTAAAAAGGAAGATTGCTGGAGAACATTACCTGTCAGAATCCTTTTTATTATAGGGCCACATGGGTTGAAGAGACTTTTCTGGTCCATAGAATTCACCAAGGATCTGATTAACTGTGCTTTCAGGGTGTGTTTTAGTGGCTATTTGCTTAATAAGGGCTGTTGAGATAGGAACAGCACAATCTGAAGGATCATCTTCTTCTCTAGGAATTGGAAATAAAAAAGAATATCAAATTTCTGAAGTGTCTATAATTTACTGAAAAGCACCTAGCTACAAATGTTTTATAAACCAACATTTTTTTTGTATGTGAGAGGTTGAATCCATTTTTGGTCACTTAGGCACAGATGACATAGTTACTAGGTGATTTTTAGATGATCTGGGTCCCTGCTTCTTTCCTCCCCCAAGCTACCTCTCCCCTCCCCCGCCACCCCATTTCTTTGGATGAGATCTCTATTCACCTCTCCTTCCACCAGAGAAATTACGTGTCAATTAAATTTTCTGATGCGCCCTCTTGTTATGAGAAAAGCTGTATTTTATCTTAAACTATAGAACAGAATCAGAGAACATTAGGCAGGACAACTTGAAAATAACATGCTCATAATTTAATGAATCATATTAAAAACTCTGTCCTCCCTCTCCCCCTCAGTAGTACAACATTACTTCTCCACCCAGTTTCTCTCAGGAAAATGGAAGGACTTTCTAGTACCTTGCTTGAAACGTTAGGTGATGTACAAGGTCAGGTTCTATGTTTTGCAGTGGTTTTTCCTGCCCTTTTCCTGGAATAAATTGTGCTTCACTCAATCCTAGACTCCTTTTCTCCAAATGTATGATAATGGGGTCTGGAAGATGACTCCTCATGATAAAAAGAGGGCTGAACACAATCTATAAAAATAAAAGGACAGAACAACTTTCATATTTGCTTTGTTGCAGTATTCCAGCTGTTTGATGCTGAAACAAACTTGTAATAAATCTCTTCCCTGGGTCACTCTGACCTTAATTTATTTCAGAACAGGAAAGGTCAGAGTCATATACCATATTTTAGAATTCGAAAGCACTCACCATTCGTTGCTGCACTTGAGAGTTGGGTTCTAAAGTCAAAACTGTGCACCAGACATAAATAATGGAACTGTTTGAAGATGGCACCTGCATATGAGGTAGGAAAAGGTCCTATTAAATACTCAACAGTTTACTAATTAATCAAAATAATGCACATACATAATATCAGTTTTGAGTATAAAGTAAGGGTCAAGTTATACAGAAAAAGCCATTAAAGATAATTAAGAAAAGCAGACTTTATTATGTGAATGTGAATATGCAGTGAGGCAATTGGCCAATTCTTTTCATAAAGAAGAAGGGGTTTGTATGAGGTGAGACTGATACAAGACTCGATGGGAGAACGAAAAAGATTTGTCCTTTACGGGTATGAAAGTGATGATGGTAGAGATTGAGGAAGAGATAAAAAAGTAACAGACCATCACAATGATTCTCAATTAAGGAGAATAACCATTATCCCCTGTTCTAAGCCCGAGTGCATAAGAATCTTTTCCAAGATAAACTCACCACCATCTGGGAGGGGTAGATCTTGGCTATAAACATGACTGGAACTGATACAAACGTGTTATTGTGAGATGAAGAAACAGTTTGAGAAGTAATATTTAAACCCTTTTTATGATTTCAAATCTCCCCTCATTTGTATATATCGCTTTTAATAAATTAAGTGCTATACTGAATAAAGAGCATATTGAGAAAATTTAAAATCTAAAGCTCCCATATCCTATATCGTGCTAATTCTCATACCTGAATGACAATGTTATACTCAAGGGCCTTGGATTCTAGGCACACGTCTCTTGACCAATCTTCATCTCCTTTGGCCTTCACACACAGCTCTGTCAGTTCACTGTTTTCCAGTATATATGAAGGCAGTTTTTGTTTGGCTGTGAGGCAGTCAAAATGTTCTCGAACCACAGCTTGTCCATCTTGACCAACGTAATGCTGAACAACTTTTAGTTCTATGCTTTGAGACAAGTAACTACAGATGATTTGTCTTCCACAGATGACAATCTAAGAAGCAATAAATATGGCTTCATTAATTCAGATTTCATGAATTGGAAATATGTAATTGTTCAGACAGAGTAAACTACGTTTATTTTAACAGAGAGAAAATGAAGTCATTTGCTTATTTAGAAAGCACAAGAAAAAAAAGGGACTTGGAAACAGAAAAGGGATTTTGCTTTGGTCATGTTGCGTGTGCAGCATTCACCAGACAGACACGTAGACAAGGCCTATGCCCAGCTTAAAATACTGGTGCTTCAGAGTTGGGGCTGGAGACAAAAGGCTTATGAAATAAAAGTTTTGCAAAAGTGCCTAGACAGAAAATAGTTTACCTGGAAAAGAGGATGGAGGCTAAAACCCAACAACTGACTAGTATTTTAAGGATAGACGACAAGAAACTAGACAAGGGGCCAGACAGAAGTAGGGGTAAAGGAGTGTGGTGGAGAGCTAGGAGAAAGTAGTGTTGCTGAAGCCACTAGAGAAGAGACAGACCAGGTCATGGTGGTCAACAGTATCAAAAAATGTGGCACTCAAAAAAGGACAGAATCGAAAACAAGCCTTCCATTGTGGCAGGTGAGAGGGCAACTCTGATAAATTCCTTGAGCTGATTTTCCCGGTTTTATTGCATTCTTATCGAACAAGAGATCTCTATGTGAACTGATCATACATACAACTTTTAACTCAGATGCTTAATTTAATTACATTTTATTTTATACAGGTTTTTCTATATTGTAGAAGCATGTGTCTTTATAAAACATACTGAAATTAGTCATTGAACTCATGGATTATTCAGCTAAGAACAGAATTCCTAGTAGGTATTCAGAAATATTTCTTAAATTGGTTAAAATTGAAAAGAATGGAAAATGTATTCTTATGAAGTAAATAACTTTTAGAAAGGAAATCCTTCTGTACATGAATGTTTACCATGAGTAGGGAAAATAGAACTTTCATATATTGGACTTCCATATTTGTAATATTTTTCCAGTTTAAAAAGCAACAATATCATCAAATTACAGATCTAAGCATGCGATGGTTACCTTTGTGTGTCAACTTGAATGGCCACTGGGTGCACAGGTATTT
This sequence comes from Scalopus aquaticus, assembly GCA_004024925.1. Classification (NCBI taxonomy): domain Eukaryota; kingdom Metazoa; phylum Chordata; class Mammalia; order Eulipotyphla; family Talpidae; genus Scalopus; species Scalopus aquaticus. Next base: position 17,537 of record PVIJ01006673.1, read on the forward strand.
GGCCAAACAATATTCTGGATATATCTGTGAGTGTGTTTCTGGATGAGTTTAACATTTGAATCGATAGACTGAGGAAAGCTAATCCCTAAAGTGGGTAGGTCTCACCTATTCCACTGAAGATATTAATAAAGACTGCATTCTAGTGAACTTTTCCTGTCTGATTGCTTGAGTTGGGACAGTGGTCTTTTTAGACTCTAGACAAGGAGTTCTTCTTGAGTTGCTAGCCTGCTAACTTTCAAACTAGAATGACACATAAAGTTTTTCTGAGTCTCCAACTTGCAGACAGCAGTTGGGACTTTTCAGCCACCATAATCACGTGAGCCAATTTAAAATAAATCTATCCCTCTCCTCTATGTATAAACATATCTATAAATATATGCACACATACATGTACCCTATTGGTTCTGTTTCTTTGGAAGACTCTAACACAAAGAAATTTTATTCTCACAACAACCTTATAAAACAGGTGCTACTGTGACTTCCATTCTTCAGGAGAAAACAAAGGCAGCCAGATGTAGAAGAACTTGCCCAATGTTACCCAGGCTGTCTGGTCCTGAGTCTGTGTTGATGGTCATCCTGGCACTCCCTATTTCATGAAATGAAAACCTGCTAGTTAAGAATACTTAGACGATACGCAGTCGCTGGGATGAAAAACTATACCTGAAATCTACAGTGTTGTCAACTAATGTTAACTTAATAAAAAGTGAAAAAAACAACTTAGAAACTATAAAGAGATAAAAGCTGCCCATCACAATATAAATGTGGCAGAAACCGCTGGCTCCATTCCAAATAACTGGTCCTTCCTTTCACTTTGCTTCGAAAAACCCTAGTTTGGTTTAAGAATCAAAATGCAGCACAGTAGTCAAGGAAGGTCGACACTCTCTTGGCCCTCAGAGGCTGTATCATAATTGGTTCAAGCTAATTCTGGTAATTCCATTCTCCTTTGGATTACTTTAGGGGTGAAAATGGAACTCTGATTTGGCCAGCAGTATGAAAAGGAAGGCTGCTAAAAGGGCTGTGGGAAAGATATCACTCCTTGATTATGAGGTAGACACAGAAAAATCTCCTTTTCTGATATGGAAAATTAGTTTTAAGAGGTTATGTAAAATTTCCAGAGCCATTTTAACACCAAGAGGTTAAATCTTTTTTGATCTACAGGTATACTTACTGAATCAGATTCTTCATCCTAGGCCCTAGAGCAGGGTCCATGGAGGTGGGGTGATGGGGGTGGGAATGGAATGAAGAAAACTAAGTACTTATTATCCAAGACCTCCTAATTTTGATATGAAGATTTGATGTATTATTTGAGTGTAAATTGGAAAGTCTAGAGAAGTCTTCCAAGTGAAGGTACATTTGAACTGAATCTTAAGATTTTTATAAACTTTTCTTCATCAATTAATAAAAGATTATTGTAGAAAATGCAACAACAAAAATATGACAATGTATGCACACTGCTCTTGCTTCAGAACCTTTAGGCCCCATGAGATTTTGAGAGAATTTTGCTGTCTTTCATGGAAACCACAGAAACTCTGCAACCATCTGGGACTCACTTTACTTAAAGACAAAGATTCTCTTGGTAGGTTTTTAGAGTTTCATTTTCAACTAAAAAGCTTGTTAAATAGGCTTTCAAATTTGATAAAAAGAAAGCCCATAAAGGTGGCCAGGGAGGGAAGGCTACTCAGATGAAGGAAAATTCAAAATGGCTACTCCTTGGCATGGGGCGCTTTATGGCTGTTCCCACACAGGGTTCAGTGAGCCCCGCCTGCTTTTCTTCAAAGCGGCAACACTTACAGTGACTTTATTTTGAAAATTAGGGTTAAAATTTCAAGATTGATCTATCAGTTGAAGACAGCTACTTAATTTTTTTAAATGTAGGGTTTCTCTTTAATACATATCTTCAGGTTTCACACTAATTCCCCTCTTTCCCCAAAGCCACAAAGATGTGTATTGAAGATTTCCACATATGATTTCACTTAGCAGGTTTCAGAACTCTTATTAGATCAGTGCCAAGAAGAATAGCGATATTAAAGAATAACTTCAGAGCACCAGATGCACTGGAAAATGATATCTTAACCATGATTAAAAGTATATGTATAAAGATACAAATATATATACTTATACAGACACATACATAGAGATGTACAATTAAGTTCTGAGAGTGACAATGTCCTCCTTAATGAGGGATAGGACACATGAAAGCATGTATGTGTACCTGAGTAATTGTATAATGCACAAAGTTCCTGAGAAATTTTTTATGTGGTCCGTTATCATTCAACTGAGTAAAATAAAGGGCTACAAGAAATGCAGGGTACAGGTAATCAAACATCATTGTTCAAACAGGTTTTAGCCAATTCTCCATTACCAGGGACATATTCACGTGGTTAAGTGACATGAGGGTGCTGCACCTACTCACCCAACTAAATGGGGCTTGGTAATTAGGCAGCTATAGTTTATTGTAAATTTCCAGGCCCAGGTGGAGTAGAAGGAAAGAAGCCAACATATGAAGGAGGCAGAAATTCACAAAAGCTCTTCTGGAAACTTGGTTCCTGTCTTTCTTCCTAACCTGGCTAATTGAGGAAATCCTGTGTCTCTGATGTGCTTTAACTAGAACTAATCTGAATGTTAGTTACTCTACCCTGACAACAAAAAACAAAACCCAGCTGAAAAATAAATTGTACATTTTTGCTTGTGTGTGTATATGTGGGGGGTGGGGTAGGGTGTAAAAGCAGAAAAACACTGACTAATATGCAGTCCTTGCTTTGAAGTTGGCATGGTGGTCAGCTGAACCTGTCACTACTGCTGGATTCAGCAGAAACATTTTCCATTGCTTCGTTATAGGTTAAATGAATTAGTGTTCCACTTCAATTACTCTGCTATTTTAAAATCAACCCTAATACAGAGCTCAAATCATTTGACTACAAGAAATATTAAAACTCGAAATATAAATTATATACGTATGTGCCTTCTATGACACTGGGAATGTAAAATGGATTTTTCCAGTTCCTGTGGGAGAAGACAACACTTCTTTTAAAAAAGGTAAGTGCAATGTGAGAACTGCTTTTACTTCCACTGTTGCTCTCTAACTAGTCCTCTCATTTTGGCTAGATTCTACCGTTTTTTTTTTTTTAAAGGAGTATTTATTATAAATAGGGTAGTAGTAAAGAAAAGTGTAAGGTCCTCTTTACAGAAAAGGATTAACATTTTATAGTACAAATAACAAAAAAAAAAAAATCCTAAAATGTAATTTGCCACCAGATACCTTAAAATCTCTATATTTGACATCAGTAGAGAGGACGATTAAAAGAATTCCTTAAACTTTCACAGTGTGGAAGTATTTATTTTTATTTTCTCAGTCTGATTTGAACCACTATTTCACTAAATTTTTTAAAAACTGCTAATGGCATACGACCCAGCAATACCACTACTGGGAATATACCCAAAAGACACAAAAACACTAATCCGAAAGGATACATGCACCCGCATGTTTATTGCAGCACTGTTTACAATAGCTAAGGTATGGAAACAACCCGAATGCCCAAAAATAGATGACTGGATCAAGAAGATGTGGTACATATACACAATGGAATACTATGCAGCATTCAAAAAAGACAAACACATGCAATTCGCAGCAACATGGATGGACCTAGAGGGGATCATGATCAGTGAAATAAGCCAGAAAGAAAGAGAAAATTATCGAATGGTTTCACTTATAACAGGAATATAGGGGAGCCAAATAAGAAAGTGACATTCAGCAGGGAATGAGGGGAGGAGGAGGGCTCAAAAGGGGGGAAGAGGAGAGCACGGAGGACTATGGTGATGGCTCCACAGGTGAACAGGTGGTGGGTAACTTATGGGGAACACACAATAATGTAAAAGATACGAATAACAAAAATAAATATCTATTTTAAAAAAACTGCTAATGGCAAATAAGAGATCAAGACAAAAATAATAATAATAAACCAAAATTAACAGATAACTATAAATCAGAGATATTCTGCAGGGGATGGCAAGGGAAGCCGCACAAGGGACTATGGTGATGGTGCATCAGTGAATTGGTGGTGGGAATTTTACGGGGACTACACCTAAGGGGAGAAAGCATACATTGTATGAAAATGAACAATGATGTAAAATATAAATAATTAAAAAAAAGCTAATGGCTTTATAAACTAAAAAAAATCAGCTGAAGTTTTGGGACAAATGTATTTATATTTAAAATAGTATGAGCCTAACAGGTATTTGGGGAGACAAAACAATGAGTTTTGGTTATAGAATAAAGCACATCTTTTTAGTTTGGGAATACGCATCAGCTACGGCAAAAACATTTCTATTCTTTACTCTGGTAATTAAATTTTTTGCCAAATTATTTTAAGGATATACTCAGGAATTTGTACACACATTTATATATACAAAGATATTTAAGTATTTATTAACAAAGTGGAAATTATCCAAAAATCCAACAAGGGAATATCTAAATGTGTTTAGATATATTGTATGGTATATTATTATGCAACCATTAAAAGAATAATTTCAGGGATTTTAGATATTACAAGAAGATAAACATTAATAATGTTAAGTGGAAAAAAACAAGGTGAAAAATGAATTACAAAATATATTTTATCCATGTATGATAAAAAATCTGTGTGAAAAAATACAATGAAATTATTATAGAACTTATCTTGGGTGAGATAATTATAGGTAAACTTTATTTTCACTAGACTTCTACATTTTTTGAAATGTAACAGTTTACAAAAAATAACAATAGTGAATATTTATAGGGTGCTTTAAAAAAAAAACAAAAGGAATAGCATAGAAAGGTTAAGAAATTTGTCTAAACCATATAGACATTAAATACCCTCGCTGGGAAATTACAATTAGAAAAAAAGGATAGGTGACATTTTGTGACACTTCTAAAAAATTTACTTTTCATGACCAACTTTTTTTTTTTAATGAGTAAGGAACATCATATGTATTAATTTGGCCCTGAATTTTAGTATCTTTTTTTGAAAATACATTATATCTATGCAAAAATGAGGCACTATTGCAGTGACATAAAAATGCATAACTAGTGTTACTTATGTGGAGGTATGTTAGAGAAACAATCCACCCCGATGATTTTACAGACTCTACACCCATCTCCACACAGAAAAGATCTCAAGAGCCGAGGATTACAACTCCCAGCATGCCATGAAACTGGCTTCTGGGTCAGGGGAGGAGTATCAGGAACTGCAAGTGGTGTTAAGTGGCCATGCATGGCTTATATCTGAACACATGTGTGTTTGGACTTTCTTGCTTTTCTGGTTTCAACTTGTACCCTGGTACTGCCAGAAGGAGAAATGTGGGTGAGAGACACAGGGAGGCTGTTTCTAGTCCGTGACAATGGCAGTGACAATGGCAGCCATTATCTTAACTTCATGGCAGATTATGTGGTATATTTTGAATTTTGAGTCTCTCCTTCTGTCCCAACTCTTTGGGACCTACCTAACACCTTTCTTGTGGTTCCCTGCTAAAAGGTATCTTAGCCATGTGGGCAAATTTTTGGCCTTAGCAGCTCTGCTTTGGGCCGGGTCTATTTAACTAGGTATTTGTCCACAAAGGGATATGTAGTATTGAGAGTTTTACTGGGAAACTATTACTTGAAATTCTTTCTTCTCTCCTTCTCTGTGCACACCAATTCTATTAAAAATCTAGCATACACAAAGATGATGTGTCTTTGTGTGCACAGAAGACCGAATCCCTTTTAAAGCACACAACCCTTAACAGTTTGGGGTCCCTGCATATCCCTCAGTTGTGTGCTAACAGGAATATTTCATTATTTAATTGTAACTAAATTTTACTGGGTATGACAATGGGCCAGGCATAGTTGTAAACACTTTACACATACAAACTCATTTTACCCTCATTCTAACTGTGAGGAAGGCACAAGCTATAGAGCCTATTCTTAATCCAAATTCTATGTATTTTCCAAAGTTCAGTTCAAGTTGTACTTCTTAGTGAAACTTGTAAATGTCTTTCATATTTACTATCAGCTCTATACATTGACGAGTTTATATAAATTTGTAATTTAAGAGCAAAGATCGTGGCACACACATCGTGTCTTTCATTTGACTCTTCCATTGTAAGCAATCAACAATATTTGGAGGAAGGGTCAGTTAATTGGGAAGACTCTTCCATGCTTCTCTTCTGAGACTACTCTGTTATGGTTCTCTTTTTACTGTTGCTTAAAATCATAAGAGCATGAAGTTCATTTCCCTGATTAGGTGCGGACCAAGGATGCTCATGGTATGGGTCCTCTGTTCACCTCAGCAATTGCTTCCTGCTTGCATCCTGGCTTACAGATACAGAGTAGCCTCTGCTGCTTGATATAGAAAACTCCCCTTTTCCTTTTCCAGGGAGTGTGTGCTGTTTCTGTCATGTCCTCAGTTCACATCAGCTCTGGATAGAATGTTACAATCCAGATGCCGATGTATATGTTAAAACTCTTATGACAAATCCAGTTACTATGTGTGCAGTGAAGCCAGTTTTCAGATTTTAATACTTCCTTTTTTTCTTTCTACTCTTGTCATATGCTCCACGCTTGAAAAACATCTTTTAAAAACCACATTTCACATCTTAAGAACACACAAAAAAGTGTCAGATACTTTTTTCCCCCTTTGCAGTCTTAGAACTTCAAAAACAGCCAAAAGGAAGTTTTATAAAATACGTAAAAATATGTGCTGAGAGCTGAGGTTTTATATGCCAAGAGTTGGACTGCAGTGAATTTTTACTGCAGCTATATTAACTCCTAGGAAAAGAAAAGCTTGCTGGAGACCAAGGCCCATTTTGCATGGGACAGCATCCCACTACTTTCTGAAAGATAATTCTTACACATATGAGAACCAATTTCTGGCTACCCATTGCTGGATTATCCAGTGTCCTCACCAATCCTTGCTTCTTTTCCTTCTAAATAAAGGCCTTTTGGCCATTTCACAGCTCATTAGCACCTCCACCAGAAGGTAGGTGGTGACAGGGAGAAGAGGTGAAACTAAAATCAGTAAATTTTACTGCTCGTTAGCAGCTCTTGTAAAAGACATGGGACAAGGGGTTTGAAGCCATCATCATCATCAGGAGCATCAGTAAATGCTTATTAAGTATTCACGTACATGGCAGTAGTAGGCACAACTAGGTAGACAACTCCAACTTAAAAAAATTGATTCTTTTCACTTCCTTAGGTTTCCCTTCCATTGACTACATCACATAATTGAAAGCTATCTAGGTCATGAACATAAACTTACCTGTTTTTGCACTCCATTGAGTTGCTGAACCTTGATGATGAGTGAAGCAGTTCGACCCTTGTACTGAATAGTTCTAATAAAAGTCCCAGCATGGTCTACACTGAAAGGCTCTGACCAGCGCCAATTGCCCCAGCCTTCAATACAGATGTGCAACAGCTGGAGAGAAAAACAATATCGTCATAATGCCAAAAGTGCCAACAAAACTCTAGTCCTAAAATGAAAGTCTTATTGCTGGAAAACCTTCCTATTTGTAATATTTAGCATCTGTTTTCTTTCTAACCTGCATTATTCATCCACTTCCAGCTTATTCAACCAGGCTAAGAATAGCAAATATGCCACATAGAGTCAATGTGGTTTTCCAGATCACATTTTAAACCTTCTTAAAAATAATTGTCCTATCAAGTGGTAAAAGGCCTGTTGAACATTTGAGAAAAGACCATTTCATTCATCTGGAGGACAAGAAGTTGAAATGTAAGATCAAAGAACCCCAGTTTTAGCTGATAGTTTATTCCTTCTTATGGCTAGACAGTAATTAAAGCTAACTTTGGTTTGTGGCATTATGTTTGACCCTAAATTGCCATCTTTACTTTTTCTTTTGGTAAAGAACAAAACTGCAATTTGAGGATGCAGTTCACTTAATGTATTCTCATTATGAGATCACATATGACAAATTAGAAACACTTTCAACATTTTGAATGTATGAGAAAATGTCTTTGATTTTTCTATTTTTTTGCCAGTATTTATTTACTGTAACTTTTACCAATTGAATCTTCCTCTTCACATTCATATTTATTCATGCAGTACTTCCACTTTTTCTAATATTTTGGTTTCATTAATGATCATCAAATAGTTCCTATTTCCACTCCTATCTACTAACTGCAATTAAATAAATTAATCAGTTTAACTGGAACAGGTATTCCAAAACAACAATTGCTGCTTCTTTATGCAACACATATAAATGAAAATGCTCTGATTGGTAAGTATAAGGAATCAAAATTGACATTTTAGGAAAAACGTTTATATGACATACAAACAATATTTTTCCTTCAAATAATTTATAATTTTAAAAAACAGCTCAGCCAAGGCAAATTGCATGAAACATTTCCCCAATTAACAGAATAAATTTAATTTTGGAAACATTCTGTAACAGCTATTGTAATAGGCCTCTAAAAAGAAATACCTAAGGATTTACATGGGGATAATAACATCTTCTGATGGAAAGATTATTTTTTAACTTTAGCATTTGGAGGAGTCATTAGAAATACTGAAAAAATTCCCAAGGTCACTGGTCATCACAATCTGATTTCTGCTAGAAAATTAAGGGAGGCTTTTTCTGTTATTAAATAACTCAAAGTATTATCTTCCTGCTTTAAACATGGCCCACTTCAGTTCTCCCTCCACAAAACCACCAGTGTTCCTGTGAAATCAAAAGGCTAACATTCAGATGAATACTAAAAAGGAAGGCTAAAAGCTTTAAGAAAGTCCTGGACAGCAAATACCTTTAGGGAAAATTTGGTCTTATATACACTCTACAACATAAAAGTACCAGAGTATCTTTGATGTTTAAATATTAGTTACAGAAAAAAAGGAAAAACAATAGTGGTGTTTGGAACCACTTCAGTTTTTTATAGCAGCAATTGGGAATCAAGCTCAGGGCACACACAAAACTAAAGGAAACAAGAAAGTTGTTTTCTTTGGAGAGACTAGTAGCTGGAAATGACAAAAAAATAATGAGGCAAGGTACTTAAGGTCAAGCTCAGTTATATTTTTCCTAAAAATTCCACAGCTTCTAAAGAAGTTTTAATGTACACAATGTAATTTGAGGGTTCACATTTGCATATGAGGTCAGTTTTAGGTAGCTGCTGACTCTACGTACACAGCTTTTAATGATTGAATCACCAAGAAATACACTGTGAGGTTTCACTCAGGAGCGATTGGCTCTAAGAAGGTTGGTGTAGATATTTTCCTTGAAATATGAAAATTCAGACACATTTGGATTTAATTCACAAGGAAAAGTAAATGGAAGAAAAACATAGTATTTCTCTGCCCACGCATCATCAATTGAATATTTGTAATGTTTGGTCTATTGTTTAAAATCACCTAAGCTTCACTGGCAAATTTATATAAATATATATGTACATATATGTGCATACATATAATTTATTAGAGAAGGATTTACACTGCTACAAAGTAAATCTACAAAAAGGAATTTCAGTACTTTATTCCTCTGCCTGGAGGTATAATTAATTTGGGTGTTAGACAGCAGTGTTCAGCTAACCATGGACATCAAGTGAGGGTGGGAAATTCTAATTTCTTGTTGGACCCACAAATAAATTTCATTGCTATGAAAAGTCTTCATTTAATAACAATACTTAGATATCTATTTTTATTTCTGTACTGAGGAACTATAAAAGCAGGCATAACAATGAGAAAACTATGTTAAGATTATGCAATCCTCTGAGGTTTCCATCATTCAGTCAATAAAGTTTTGGTACGCAGGTACTATAAGGGAGGCAATATACTAGGCACTGTGGAGGAAAAGCTGTGTTCTTTGCCGTTGCCAGGAGCTTAAGCTATCATAGGGAAAATAAAATATGTAAAAATAACTAGCAGGAGGCATGAGGAGATATAGCAAGTCTAGAGGGAGGGTCTCTTCTAGGCTGTAGTGATTAGGAAAGCTTCATGAAGCTTTGCAGAGGATTTCAACTGGCAAGGATGATCATTCATTTCCAGGCCAAAGGGACAATCTAAGATGTACAAGTTAGAAAGTATGCTTAGGGCAAAGTCAATAGTCTCAACTGACTAGAGAATAGGAATGAGGGATAAGATCAGACAGGTAGATCTAGATTGTGTCCAGCACTGATCTACTAAGCTAAGGAATTACTATTTTATCCATGAATTAGTGGGTAGCCCAGGAAGCCTTCTGCATGGGTGAGCAATGTGCTGAAATGATGGTAAGTGTGGAGTGTGGAGGCAGGATGAGGACAATTGCAATAGCCAGAATGAAAGGCAATGTGGGCCAACAACACTGGGGAGAGCATGGGCTTAGTAATGTAACTATCCCTTTTGCTGGAGCCTAAGGTATTTTTTATGTTCTCTTATCAATTTAGAAATTTCCTTTCCTGTCTATTAAGTTTCTCTTACTGATTCACTTTCTCTATCATGTTTTCTGTTCAGGCTTTTCATTCTCTTTGGCCTACTTAACTAAAATGTCTACTATTTTCCAATGGGGAAAAAAGTCAAGTAGGAATCACTCTTTTCAACAGGAACTGAAAATAAGCAATAAGGGGAGGCTGTAGTAGACACACTCACTGTAAGGTCCCAAAAGGCTACATTTCTTTTTTTTCCCCAGAAGACCCCTCTACCACATCCCAGGGCTGCAATGGCAGCCAGATTAAATCCATAGTTTTTCCAACAAAGACCTCAAATAGGAGAATATACAGCTTTCCACTTTTTTTTTTTTTTAATTCAAAGTAAAACTTAAAACTGAATTACTGATCGGGGGTTGGGGATCAGCTCTGAGGACCACCCACAGTCAAGTCCAAAGGGAGAATTCCTGAATCAATAGATGGAGGAAAGAAAAACAAGACGAAATTTAGGACAACAGGGCACACCAAAAAGAAAGAGAAAGGGGATAGTTAAGAAAAAATTTAAAATTGTATCTTAAATATAAATGAAGATGATACCACACATACCCTTGTCTGTTTATTCCACTATTTTAAAACTATTATCAAGATTGTTTTTATCTATATAATCACAAACTTAAATCTGCCCTCAGATCCCCTTGCATTTTTTACATTTTATAACAATTTACTAAATATTGATAATAATACATAATACACTGAATTAATCTGAAAATCTAAGTAACTTTAAAAATTTTCCCATGCTACTGTATTCCCTAGAGAAATTTCAGTTTTCTAAGGACTTAACATGTGATCCAAGTGAAATAAATTGAATATACGTATATGTTATTATAGAAAATATATTTTTATATATTATATTAATATCTATTAAAGCCTGGGCAGCATATTCACTTTTTAAACTTTTAAACTTCCCCCTCTAGCCCAAGAACCTAGCGCACAGAGACATTTAATAAACATTTATTGACTAAGTATTATTGAAAACCAACCTAAAGTAGATATTAAAAAAATAGTGTTGATACTTATAGATAATATAATGAGTATCAAATCAAAATATTAGAAATGATTCCTATTTTGAGTACATAGGATATTTTGCTTTATGTGGATAGTGAAATTAGACTACAAATCAACACAGTCCTTCAGATCCATAATTCACATTGCAATACTGACATTAAAGCATAAAGCAACCCTAAATGATAAGCTAGGTATGTATCACAAGTGAAAACTGTTACAACATCCAATATTTTTTGTCTATCTAAAATAATAATATCGTAAAGCTACAACTCAAACTAAACAGATCAAAGTTAAAATGTTTATTCGGAATGCATTTGTGGAACTGATAGTACATTTCAAACTGATAAACTAACATGAAAATAAAATGAAATATGCTGCTCATTACTGGTTTTCTCAAGGCAGTTTAACTTTAGGGTATTCTGAGTATCTGAAATAATGCTAAAAATCAAGTTGAGAAATTTCTAGAGAATGGCTAATGCTTGATGTCACACTGACACGGTGTAGGAAATTCTCAGGAGCCTATGCATCATTTTGCATTTACAGAACACATTTTCACACTTAAAAAAATGATAAAGTGGAAACAAATTGAATTGAAATATTTTCTGGTAAATAACTTGGACTCTGATACAGTGTATTTTGGAATAAAAAGAAGAGAAAGAAAGCTTTCTAAATTAATCTTTCAGGAGGTGATATAACAAAAGTTTTACTGTCATCGCACAAGTGTTGGGTAGTTTATTCTTCCACAAAATATGAGTGCTTGTAGGTTTTTCCCTCAAGGCTGAATTCAATGAAGGCCACAAATACCACACAATCAGCATGAAACAACCTCTTACAAAAGAGGGAAACCTGGCAAGCGCACAAAATGTTGGTTAGAATGAAAATTGCAGCTGCGGGTAATCTTTCTATCAAAAATGTCACTTTCAGATACTCACTGACTCATCAGTCCTACAAAAGAATTTATCCTGAGGTAATATTCAAAGATATGTGCATAGGTTTGTTTGTTTATGTTTATTCCAGCATTGTTTTAATAATGAAAACTGGCAATATTAGGAAATTAGTCAAAGAAAATATTTTAAAACAATGGTAGCTATCATTTATGAGACATACACTATGTGCCAAGCACTGGGCTTAGTGCTGTTTACGTATTTTCTTATTTTTTCCTTAAAAAAGTCTTGTAAGGTAAATGCTTTTGCTTCATTTTAAAGGCGAAAAAACAAAATGAGGTACAGAAAGGTTGGTGACTTGTTGAGGACCACAGTGCTGGGGAGGAAAAGGCATGATTTGAAGAGCGAATGGTTTCACTTATAACAGGACTATAAGGAAAGCAAATAGGAGAGAGACACTCAGCAAGGGGGGAAGAGGAAGGGGAGGATAAAAGCACAAAATGGAGTAGAAAAGAACACAAGGGACCACAGAGATGGACCATGGGTGAATTGGTGCTGGGTTACCCAAGGGGAATACAAAATGTAAAAGACATAAATAACAATAAAAATATATTAAAAAAAGAAAAAAAAAGAATTGAGGTACGCTTACTCAGAAGTCTCCATTCCTAACCATACTTATACTGTGACCATTGTGATTTCCAAAAGGAAATAACATCATGAAAAAAAAATGCACTACAAAAAGGTATATACAGTATACAACCCAATTTTGTAAGATAAAGGGTTATTTCCCTACTCCTAAGGGAGAAAATGGCTAGAAATATACCAGAATGCTAATAATACTTATCTTCAGAGTTGTAGGGTTAGATGTTTTAAGTTTCATTTTATATGTGTTTTGTATGTTTTCATATAATCTCCAAGTTTTATAATATAAATATATATCATTTTGCAATCAGATAAAATTAATGGTATTGAAATGAAAAGTGCCTAATAGAAAACATACAAAACCTGCATTTCCAGTAAAAAGAAATCATACATTTCAACTTTAAAATTTCAAATTTAGCCTCCTTCACGAAATCGCCCCACATGTCCCAGCCAATGTCACAGCTTTCAAATTTGCAATGAATTCACACTTTGTGAACAGGGTGATATGACCCTCAGCTCTTATCTGTAGCCTCCACAGTTCCTTGCTCAGGGTCTGGCTTGCTGTACTATTCACATGGTTCTTGGAATAGTTTAATGTAATTATTTGTGTTTTTCCCTAGGGCAATATATATTTTTTCATTTAGCAAATATTTTTAGGGTTGACATTTAATGTATACAGATGGTGGATATAGAGATGAGACACATTACTTGCAATAAAAATTCTCACAATGTAGTAAGAGAAAAAGATATTCAACAAGAGAAACTATACTATAAAATTAGGAGGGAGAAAAAATAGTTTTAGGATGCCAAAAGCATTCTGCTTGAGGAACTCAAAAGTCTGACCAGAGGACATAGTTTACATATTACCCAGAGAAATAACATAAAAAAGACAAGTTGACATAGAGTAAAAGATATCAGGACTGTAACTTTTGGAGAACAAAAGCAGACAGCAACCTAACTTTGAGTGAGTCTTTCTGTACAAAACTAGTATCTACAAAACACATTGATTGTATTACAAAGACAAGTCATAAAAGTAGCAAGCTATGGTTTCAAACCATTTGTACAAACAACTTCCTGTCAATGTAATTTGGAAAATTAACTTTATATTATGAACTCATCAGCTTACATTCCTCTAATAGCTTTGATCATAACCCAAATGGAACCATTGAATTTTGATCCCAGAAAGAAAAGAGGTATACTGGAACAAAAATCATTTTTAGGAGGTTAGATCTTGCTTTTGAGCAGCCAAGAGTTATGTGTGCAGATTTTTGAAGAGGCAATGAACTCTTAGATCAGTAACTGCCATTTCCCCCCAGAGCACCAATCATCAAAAAACACCAAGATTTAAGCAGCAAAGCTATTAAAACTAAGTAACTGACTAGCATTCCGTTGTTGGACTATTTGAATTAATGCTATTCAGACCTTATATCTGCAGTCTTAAAAGCTTTTAAACAGCAGATTATGCCATTTCATTGTGCAATTTTTGATAAATCACTTGAATTTCCATGGATATATAGGATGTCAAATATGACACATTTCTAGCAAATACTAAAGCTTAATATTTCAACATATCTATAATCAAACCACAGAAGTTTTATAATTAAAAGATTTATTTTTCATAAATAACTATAAGTAGAAACCTACATTCAATAATTTATTAATGGTTTTTCACTGTCCAGGCATTAGTCTATTTAATCTCTGGCTGAAGTTCACATAAGAGAAAAATAAGTCAAAAGAGAAATAAGAATTGGGCAAATAGTAGTGGCACTCTGAATTATATGTTATCAACAAAACTATGGGATGCTTAATAGGCAATCTTTGGTAAAAATTATCTAAACATAAATTATCTAAATTAGGGAAAAATTACTTTGCAAAATATTTTTTAAAAGATTTAATGATCAAATTCTCTCAAATAGTAAAAAAATAAAAATTTTACACAATGTATTTGGAGCATATCAATCATAAAATCAGATATAAATACATATTGAGAAAAGTTTGAAATCATACATAGGCTTGTTTGAAAGAGGTCATTTCAACATTACACATATCTATTGTTTTCATGTTTCTGAGGGGTGTGGGTTTCCCTATAGTTAAATGATACGTGACTGAAAAAACATGAGCTATGATACTAATAGCTACCTTACGTCCAGAATTCTTGACAGTCAGACTGTTTACCCTTGATACCAGGGTTGAAAAGTGAAAATGCAGAGAAATTTGATATGCGTGTGCACAGAAAAGGATGGTCTGTCTGTGAAATACAAAATAATTCCCATTTTCCTTTTAAATACTTAAATAAAAATGATAGTTGTCGTCGGGTTCTTGGTTGGACTCAACTCTTGGGCGGGAGAGATAAGAGTATGCTGAATGGAAATGATAAAGAATAATTTAGGTGAGCTGAGAAATAGAAGCCAAATAAGATTAAAAAAAAACACAACAAGATACTGTTTGATAGTCACTCTGATTTGGATAAATATTCTGAGTATGTGAGTCAATTGTCAGTTTTCATTTGTTTGAAAATCAACATTGACTAAATATAAATAAGAGAGAAACCTAACCAAGGTTTAAATAAAAACTTTCTTTGAAATGGTTCTCAAATGTAAAATGTAATGTTCATTATTAAGCAAAATTTAGTTGAATGTAAAATAGAAGACATGCAAACACGTGTCTAAGAAAAGATCAAGTAGTTTTATGCAATCTTTTGTTTATTTTTAGTCATCATGGCAATTTAGACAATTATAACAGCTATCCCTTATTTTTAATTAGCAAAAAAAGTCACAGATGGATATAAAAGAAATCCAAAATTTTTACAGTTATTTATTTTCATTTAACTAAACAGCCTTGCCATACTAAGAAAACATTTTTGTAAAGGTTAAATAAAGTATTTCATGGCAACCACTGCTTCTTAGTGCCTGTATAACGAGAAACATGAGCCAGCCAAAGTTGTGCAAGTTCGTTTTCTTTCCCAGTCAGGGAAAGAAATCTAAGTGGTATCTAAGACCTTGTCCTAACTCATTTTATCCCCAAGTGTAAGTCAAGCAAGTCAAATATGAACTAATGCCTGAAGGGAAGTCCCTGACTCCAAAAGTATGGATTATTTCACATTTATCTCAAAATCTGCTCTCAGAGTTCTTAAAATTCACTAACTTGGCAAGTCAGGAATTATCATGAGAAATGAAATAATTTCATAACTATGAAGTCATCCAACATTCCATGCATCTGACACTCATTGGGCTTGGCCATGTCTTGGGCATTATTCTGACCTTTAGATAATAAACTCTTCAATATCCTGTTTAGCATGGAAATAATTAAAAAGTGCCACAATATAATGGGTATGCCATTGTCTTTAATAGAGTTAATGTGTTTTTTACACAGACTTGTGGTAATAGGTTATGATTAAAGACAATCACATTATGTATGCTGAAATCTTTAGAACATTCTTAATCAGTATTTCCCATTACTTAAAAAATGGCAAAATCCCATGCTTTAATGGCCCAGCTGCATTCCCTTTCTCCAAGCACTCTGTATTAAAATTAGTTCAGTAAAGGACCTTTATGTTTAGACATCAAGAATTCACATTTGCAGAGCACTGGCTTGTGAAAAGCCTTTGAGTGTCTTGTAAAAAGCTTAAGGAATCTTCAGTACATTTTTCTCCAAAGCTATATTTCAATAACTAAAATTTATTGCCAGAAGAGGGACAGAGAGACCATTAGCAGCACCAGCAGTCATTCCTCTGGGTGCTTCACAGCTGAAATAATCCCCAGTTATTCCCTTTCAAGCAGACTTGTAGAAAACTCCAGAAATCAGCCCTGGGAAGGGATAATGTGCCCTATCACAATCCTGTCTTTGCCATTTCTTGTGAAAGACTTAAGTCTTAACTAGGTCATACTGCAAACCATTTTTATAAAGTAACTTTGAAATACACAGAAAAAAGAACTCAATCCCAAACTTCTGCCTCTGATTTAATACATTATAGAGTAAATGTATTTCCCAAAAGAAAATAAAGAAATTCCAAATACTCTATTAGATACTTAATGATCAAAACAGTTAGGCCCCGTTTACTTCTACTGGTGACTTCATAAGGCATTATAACCTTCCTCTGAGAACGTTAAATTTCCTGAACTTTCTCATGAAACTGAAAATATTTTAAGCGAGAAAGGTGAAGGGAGTGGATCTATGGGTCTGCTATATGGTTATTCCACTTACTGCTTAAAATTGAAATGAAAATGCAGTTGATGGTGACTGAGTAGTAGGTCCGACATACTCGAATGGAATCAGAGTTTACAGAGTATTTTGGATTAAAATCCTTGCCAGATGGTCCAAAGAAGTGTTTACCTCACTGTTTTTAGTGATCTTAATGTCAGCAACAATAAAAAGCTTGTTAGTGCCACCAGGGAGCAAAGGCATACGATTTTTCCTCCCTAAATGGAATGGCTAGCTGCAGACAGCTGTGCCTTACAGAACAGTAAGGATGACACTGGGTTGCTGGGGAACAATTTCCAGGGTTAGAGAGACAATATATGGCCGATATAACTTGTAATATCATCTACTTTAAATTTATAATATTTAGTAATTGTACTATGTACTTTTATAATAAACACTAAGAAAGTTTCATAGAATAAACACAAAGGTTAAACAAAAATAGAAAGAATTGGATATGCATGTGGACCTCAAAGTTGGCCTCACTTGAAGTATACTGCTAACCCTCTCCCCTAGTGTTCTCCTATTTTATAGCAGGTTTTCTTAGAGGTCATTGGGAGGTGAAAGGGGTGGAGGTAGTGGAAACCAGAAGCAATTCTTAATTAAGAGTCCAAATGCATTTAACAATATATGGAAGCATGTATTTTGAGTTCAGAGGACCTGCTGCGTGTGTGTGTGCGTGTGTGTGTGCGCATGTGAGTGTGCATGTGTGTGTGTAGTATATACAACAGCATTCAGCATAATGTAAAGAACACTGTTGGTAATTTTTATATTGTTAAAATAATTAAGCTTTTAAATCTATGTTCTTGAGAAATGTCAGAAACTTTGTGAGACATCTCAACACTTATTTATTCAGTGACTATTTGCCAAATGCCTATTATAAGCAAAATATAGGAGTAGATATTATGGAAAATCACTTCATCAAAGTGCCATCAAAGTGCCGTGTATTCTGGATTCCTTCCTCGTCTTCCTTTGTAACACTTTACGCCATTAATAATTCCTCCTCTTTTCTGTACCATCAACCTCTTTGCCACTTATTTCTTCTCAGAAATGAACATGTCTAAATTTCCTCTATTTAAAATTCTTGTTTGACCCTGCAGCTTTCTTTAGCTAACATCCATCAAGTTAAAAAAAATTCATATGTATTTCCTCACCTCCCATCATTTCTCAGCTCACTGTAATCTCATGTCTATCTTGCCACCGAAAATGTTTCCTTGAGCCATGAATGACCTCCTGATAGTGAAATACAATGGTCTCTTCTTTTTAGTTGTCTCACTTAACAATCTCTTTATGGATTATGACAACACTGATAATTCTAGACTGTATGTATTCTTCTTTCTTGACTTTTAGGACATCACTGTATCTGAGCTTCCCTCCTATGTCTTGATTTTTCTAAACCTCTCATTGCTTTTCAGCTGATCTCATTCCTTTGCCTAACCCCTAAATTCTATTGATCCTTATTTCTATAATAGTTATTCTATGTTTGTACCACTATTTTGTTCTACAGCAAGAGATAACAAAGTCCTCTTCTCTTAGTACTCTCTCCTTGGCATTCTTACCTATTCCTGGGCACTGACGATAGGCAACATTTGTATCTCCAGGCCAGATGATTCTTTTTAGACTTTTACATTTACTTAGCCTATTCTACATGGCCACTTGGATGTCTGGTTAAGACAGGAAAAGGGCGGGAAAGGGACTTATGATTATAGAAAGCTCAGTTCTTCACAAGGCACTTTTAAATGTTATTTCATGGAATATTCACAGTACTCTCCTAATTTTGCACAAGAGAAAGCTGAAGCTCCAGTAAAGAAATTGTCCAATTTTATAGTAAACGAGCCTTAAGAGTAAAACCCAGGTAGTTACAGTTTCACACATCTCGACCTTTCTAATGTATCATTCCTTTTGCCTTCCAAAGTAACCTTAAAATTAATGTATCCAAAATGGACATTAGGATCAACCCTGTTGTACTTTCATATCCTTTCCCACCCTTGGTCTCAAAAACACTGTCCTTAGTTCTCTGTCTTGGTCAATGGCAATACTATCAATACTAACTGTCACCTAGGTCTGAAACCTCCGAGTCAAACCCCTCTTCCATGATCAATATGCCAATCCTAGTGATTATAATCTCCCCAATTTTTTTTCACACAGCTCTCTCCCAAGATAAACCTCTCAGCACTTATAAAGATTTTGTTTGCTGTCTTCTAGCCTTCATTAGAAAGAGAGGATTGTTATTTCCCTATAGGTAATATGTCATTTTCCTTGATCAGCTTTCAAGATTTCCTACCTTTGGTTTTTATTAGTTTTATCGTGAGGTGCCTGGGCGTGAACTGCTTTGAAATTCCCGTTTGGAGTGTTCTGAGCTTCTTGCGTCTGCACATTTCTATCTTTCACATAATTCAGGAAATTTTCTGAAACTGTTTCTTTAAAAATTTTAGTCCCATTTTCTCTCTCATATTTTGGGATTGCAATTTTTCATACATACACTAGATCTTTTCAAATTGTCCCATAGAGTCTTGATATTCTATTAATTTTGTTTGAATCTTTTCACTCACTTCTTGAGACTGGATGATTTTTATCAATCTATCTTCAAGTTCATTAACATTTTTTTCTTGATGTGCCTTATTATATTTCTATTGCTGAGTAACAAATCACTACAATTTAGCAGCTTAAAAAAACAACACACATTTACTATCTCACAGAGCTTATCTGGGTAATCCACTCAAGGTCTCACAAGACTATAAGTTCCAAGGAATTAACACTCTAGTTCTGGTGGTCCTCAAGACAAAGCCACAAAAAAAAGAAAAGAAAAGAAAAGAAAAATTCACTCTGTACAGATTATTTTCTTAAAGTTTCAAGTCTGCTCCAAAATTTGCCTGCCTTTGGTCAGTCTCCAGAGCCCTCAGGTAGTTGTTTTTGTTTTCTCTTTAGAATTTATAGCTATGATTCACAGCGAGATGTTTGTTAGGCATTTATACCAATCTATGGCTTTTATTTTGGTTCAGATGTTATCAATTCTCTCACTCCTGGACTATGCACCCCTGTCCCTATCGCTGTTTATATTTTCAATCTCCTCTAGCCTGTCCTTTCAACTACACCACAGGAATCTTTCCCAAATGAAAATGTGATCCTGGTATTCCTCTATTTAAAACCCATCAGTAGCCAAAGTTGTCCATTACATGCAATGTATCTCCTCAAAATGGACTGCCATGCCCCTGTTTTGAGGGTAAAAGTAAATGTAAAATCGTACATGCAAGGTAAAGGCACTCCTATTTTAAGCAGCTTAATTAACAAATAGTATTCTCTATTAGCCAGAAAGGTTAACTTGAATAGTCTATACACAAATCCTGCTACTGAATAAAGATGTAACTACATTCAGTTTGGCTAAATTAAACAAAGCTTCTCTTAACACTGAGCTACATATACTACCCATTTTCTGGGGAATGAGTCCATAAACTCACATTTTCAGACCTCAGATTTAACTCTATGTACTTCTTTGAAGACTAACTCTTGATGGTTATTGTTGTCACCTAAACTGATCTGAAGTCTACTTAAGTGGGATACTTAAGGGCCTTTTGTGGTGGCACATATGACTGTGCAGCTGAATATGTTCAATTATTCCCTGGGAAATAGTTTTGTTCTTCCTTTGTTTGTTTAGGCAAGAAACTGTTGTTGGATATCCAGCATTTTAAGTGATCCTACCTCAGAACATGTGTTAGAAACTATAAGGAGCGTTTATAACTGTTCAATTCTCAAAGATTTTCCAGCTTTGGATTTCTGGAATTGGTTGTGTCCATGTTTCTTCCCATCCTGTTGGGACTTACTGTTGTTAGCAACCTCCTGTGTGGTTCTAAGATATGTTGACCTCTTTGAAACCTTTCCAGGTGTCATTGCCACTTTCTTGATCTCTGCAATATAAACTACATTGTTTAGTGGAGTTAAATTCTATGAACTTTAGAAATCCTCCCTGAGACTATGAATTGACTAACACCCATAAACATGCATAGCATAAATATGCAGACACAAATGTTTCTAAAACCAAGCCTGCTGGGCAATGCAGGATATGACTTGGAGTCTGGAAAAAGGAAGAGTTTGCTCACTTGTGGGTCTGTGACTACCTCCAGGTGCAGACTGAAGTTAAATGGCGAGTTTTTCTGATCCTCAAATGTAATCTCTCATTAGAACAGGGCAGAATTTGAAATCATGGATGTAAAGAATTCCATGAAGACCCCAATTCCATGGGGCCAATAAGACCTCTGGCTTTACAGGGTCCTAAAACATACTTCCCCTAGCATACATAGATGTAGTATAGAGACACTGCTTTTACAACTTTGATCTGAGCTTTACCCTGAAGATTATAATGACTATAGCTCATCTTAAATAGAAATAAAAATTAATGGCTATCTGTTTTGTCTCCAATTTGTCATTAAAACATTCTTATTACTTTTGGTAATATCGTTAAAAGTTTGCAAAGGTCCACACTGGACTGAGAATCCCACATTACTCTACTTTAAGTGTGAAGTATTATACTATTGATTTCTCAGCTCTTCTCTGGAAACTTCACAGCTTGGCCATTCTGACAGACAAATCATATGGCCAAAACCTAGGAAACTCTGGAATGGTGTGGCATTCACACTATACTGATAATCAAAAGATAATGGGATTCAGTCCTGACTCTACCATTATCTAGCTTAATGTTTTTATTTGTCTTCTTATCTATAAAATAAGCATAACAAATAATACAGACCACACAGGAATATAGTGAAAACAAAACCAGTAACAAAACGAAACAAAAAAGTCTTGAAAAAGTACACAGTATTCATAGGAAAGGTTTAACTGTGGTAAAAGTCACGCATTCTTCTTTTCTGTTGCTCTCCTTCCCACCCAGAAGCTATACATTCTTAATAGGAAGAGCACTGTATTTGTATGATTCCCCTTCCATCCTGGCTCCAGTGTCCAGGGAATCTTGAGGGCCATACTCTGTACAACTTAAGATGGCTGAGGGAGAGTTAAGCTTCCTTTGCTTTGCTTCCCATTGGCTAAGGTCTGCAGCATTACTGCAGCTGCTCAGAGGTTTCTGTTCTGCCACTGCTAGACATTGTTGGGAATGCAATTGCCATAGAAGCCTTTCAAAAATCTAAAAGATTATAAGGTATTAGGCTGGTTGTCTCTGGGTGGTAGGAACTTCAAGTGTTAATTTTTTTGGTATGTTATCTGCATGTTCTCTCTCTTGAAATAAGAAAAAAATAACAAAAGAAACTTCATTTTGAAACAAACAAAATGCCCTTTAACTATGCTACATGGAGCAAATAACTTAAAATCTCTAATCAGGAAATGTTTCCAGAAGAAAATTAGAAAATAAAGGCATGTCATTCACTCTAAAAATATTGGTGCGATATCATGTTGTGAGAAACTTTTATAAGAACTTTTATTTAAAAGGTTTTATGTAGTAATGTCTCATCAGATTAACTAGAATATCCTTAAGAAGAATTTCACTGTATCTACTTTTCCAAATTTATTTCAAATGATGTGGCAATATGATGAAAAAGAAGTAAAATTAGAATCTAGCTACTGGGAGGGGAAAAAAAAAAAAGCAAGAGGGAGCCAGAGGGTATAACCATATTCTGAAGCTGGTCTATAGGCCAGATGGGAAAACTTGTTCTCTAATCTAATGACTTTCTTTTAATCACAAGCAGACAGTAGTTTCCTTATTACCCAGAGTTTTAGAAATACATTATTCTTGAGAGTACTTCCTAGGATTTCTTTTACTCATTTAAGACCACATCATTGTGTTTAATTCATCCTCATATTATCACTGCAGGGCACATCCCTCTAATTATTCCCATCTAAAGTGACAGGAAAATGGAATTATATCACTTGGAAAACAGATATCCTTTGCTATGTCTTTTCTCAGCAAACTCTTGGACGTATTTTGTCATCATGCTTACTTCATCACAGAACACGAGGTGTCCTAGAACGGCAAGAACTATGACTTTCCTGGCTTTAAATTCCGAGTGTCTAGAACGTGCCTGACACAGAGTATGTACATGGTAAAAATCTGAATAAATGAGTATTAATATTCAACACATAATGCTTACAGTATATCAAGTACTATTCTAGCACCTCATGCATATTAGCTCCCTTAGCTCCCTTAGCTCCTTACAACCCTGGGAAATGGGTACTATTTTTAGACCCATTTTACATGAGAAAACCAAAGTACAGAAAATAAAGCAAAGATACACAGAGCCATGATCCAGTTCTATAAACTGTGGCTCTATAGACCAATCTCGTAATCACCACAGGATGCTGCCTCAACAGCACCATGATGGAGCTTCTTTTCTATTCCCAAGCTAGAACAGGCGCACTGTGCTTTCCTCTCTAAACATTTCTGAGTTTCCATCGTCGGATGTAGCTACATTGCGTGGCTCCTTGGGAGACTTAAAAAGGGAAATAACTGGACACAGGCACACAAATGCAGTATAAAACAAATCCCCAACCTTAACAATTGCTGTGTTTGTAAGGCTGTTTCTCAAATACCTGTGGGGATTTGTGAGAACGCCAGCTGTACTGGTGACTATGGAGACTCGCCAGTAGAATATTTTCATCAGTATCCACCTGGCCAAACCGCAGTGTCTCCTGTGTGTCATTACAGATCACAAAATGGCTGAAGACCAACTCCTCTACCTCAGGGCATTTGTTCTGAAAGAAAAAGAATAGGAAAGCCAACATGCATCAGATTAATTGCAAGATGTTTGGCAGCTGTCTGCCCAGTGGCGATTGTTACAACACAGAAACACTAAAAGATCTGTTGTCATTAGCTCTGGTATACAAAGTATTCTATACTTCCAGGATAAGCACCAAAAATACCTTAAAGAGATCTTAAATGTTCCAAGAATATGTTTTGATTTATACTCCTGCAAAATAAATCATACATACAGAAGAATAAAAGAACAATAAGATCCCTCAAACTTTTAACATTTTAAAATGAATTAACATGTACTGGGTAGTGCACGTTTTTGAGCAGAGTACTGGAGGCTAGAATTACCAAGTCCCCGGCCTTCTAAATGCAACAATCAAGACCAATTACCCAAGCCACAGTTTGTACCCTACAGAATGTAAGGATCGTTTAGGTAATACATCCCCAGATTCGTTAAGGGGGAGGGTGTTTTTTTTTTTTTTTTTTTTTTTTTTTGTGTGTGTGTGTGTGTGTGTGGATATGCATGTATAAATCTGCTCAGGGAGAGATGTAAATAAAACCATAACTTTCCCTCTATTCTTAAGAGGCTGAACACACAAAACAGATCAACCCAGAGTCAGTGTAAGCCAAGTTGCAGTTTTCAAAGAAATGTTAGTTGAAAAACAGTTGTTGGTGTCTGTTTCAGCTAACAGTCATCAATCAATGAATGTCTTCCATTAATCCATTAAGGCTCAACACGTTACCAGTATGCTTGTGTTGATATCTCTTCCTCAACATAATGGTGTCTCCATTATGTTGTTATAATAGTTGTTATAATAAACATGGGCCAAGTTATAGTGTTTCTGTGCTTATTCTTTCATTACTCTGGTTAGATTATGGGTTAAAAAACAAATATTTTTGGGAAACTAAAGGAATAGCCAAGTAAATGGAATACATTGAGAAAGCAAGAGAAAAAAATCTGAGATAATCAATTTACAATGAGAGACAACATGTAACTGGTGGGTCCCCAGTTAGCCTCAGCTTCCCAGCTATGGATATAAATAACATCACAATGCCACACTGTTTACTGAGGGGGAGGAGGGAAAAAAGGGGGGCCATCTCTCACAAATACAGAGATTTAAGTGATTATGAAGTCTGAAGCTAAGAAGTCCATGGATGAATGTAGCTGGAATTCAGCCTGAAATAAGACCAGATCAGACCTAGAACCTCACCCAGAACAGAAATATTTTGGGAAGTAGAATCCACTTCTAGACAGCTAGTTTCCAAAATGGGTAGACAGTGCTCTGTGGCTGCAATAGCTCTGTGGCCTGAAATAGCTCATTATTCCTAAGGCCTGTGAGGGCTTCTAGCACTCACTCTATTCTCACTGGACCTCTCTAGTCTCTGAGAGTAGAGTCTTGTTTGATAGCTATACTAGTCACCAAAGGAGTCTGTGACTAAATGAGACCAAAGTGATTACAACCAACAATTACCTGCTGTCTGCCGTAATTTCTTCTTTGCTTTTAATTATGAGCTAAGAGTTCAGAAGTTGACTGCCATCGGGTTCTAGATGTCCTGTTTGGTCTGTCTCCTGTCACATCTTGAGTCGCTCTCCCTTTGCTCACTGTAGCCTAGCTCTGGCAGCCCTTCCTTGCTCCTTCGACACTCTTCCGGCCTCTTTTCAATTCATTCAACATGTCAAACTCTTTCTTACCTTGGTGCCTTTTCTTTGCTTGGAACGCTCTTCCTTCTCACTTGACTAACTTTTTTCTATTCAGCTTTCAGATTCTTATTTTCAGGACATTTCCTTGGATTGTTTTGAGATCCTCCCCAGACCATGTCAGGTCCCTCTATTTTATGCTTATAACTCTATACTTTGCCCTCATAGCACTTATCCCTACTGGGACTAAGTAATTACTTGTATGGCTTGGGGAATAAGTAATTACTTGTATCAACATTGTCCTTACTATTAGACTGCATGCTATATAAAGGCAGGAACCAGGTCTGTTATTTACAATTTTGTCTCCAGTACTCAGCATATGAATGACAGGTACAAACACATGAGTAAATTTAACTTTTAAAATTGTAAATGTAATATATTTTTACTGTAGAAAAATTAGAAAATACAGAAAGCATGGATTTTCCCAAAGTCTCTAATTTTGCACTCAGAGATAATGGCTGTAACATTTTAGTGAATTTTCTTCCAAAATTTTTTCTCTTCTGAGTGTCCTGTCTGTTGTTATTCTATTCTAGTCTATCATATCCAATTTTATTTTACCTAAAAACCTTTAATCAAACTGGAATCAGTATATAATTAGTTTCGATGAGATTTTACCATTTAGCATTACATAATTACCATAAACTACTTTCATGTAAACATTCTTTTTCTCCTTTAGGCCCAAGAGTGCAAACACGAAAAAAGGGATATATATAGTTGGAAACTCCCATTTAGATAGACATTCTGATCCCCAAATCAGTTTTTATAATGAGTTGGGATCAATTTGTTGGTAAACAAAGGTCAAGTTACTAGATGGGGCTTGAATAGAAGAAAATAATTGTTACTCTCTTCATCTCTAAGGACTGATTTTTAATAAACGATTTTAGAAAAAAAAATGTAAATGAAAAAATACAAGGAGATTATTTACATTTTCTTGAGGAATACTCAAAATCATCAGAGAACTCTTACTCTACTCCTCCTTCATCTGTGAAGTTCATTATAACTGCTATAAGTTTAAGCATTTCTTGGGATATTTTAAATTCTGATATATACAGTTTGTACACACATTTTATGACATCATATAGATTAAATCTCAGATTTATGAATCTCAGATTTATAAATAAGAGTTATGATTAGGAAGTGGCTCATATTTAAGATTCATGCTAGAGTGCCGTAGAGGTTTTACAATTAAAAAGAGGTATCATTTAAGATAAGACACACAAGTATAACCTTGACTTTTAAATAAAAATCCTCTTGAAGTGCTATTCTGTCTAAACCTGGGGATGTGACATAAAATATAAAGCAAACTGCAAGTGGCAACTGGACTCTTAATCTGTTTTCACAAAACATTAATCACTTACAAAAGGGAAAAAAAATCTACAGCCAGAGAAATCAGACACTGATGAAGGCTTCTGTTAATCTTGAGTTGGTGATCTAAAAGTGAAAGGTCAAACTGCTTCATGTTTCAACTGTCTGGTCCATCCACATTGGATATAAATGACTTGTCTCAGATATGAGTCTGATTAAAAAGTATGTGGAGAACTCAAATACCCTGTCTTGCTTATTAAATTCATATTTCTCATTGGCAACAATTACACTGTATATGAACATTATATATAAAATAAAGTCCAAGCTTGGGAAATGAAACTTCTGTAAAGGGGATAAACCAAATTCTGAACATCTTAGAAACAATGAACTTAATAACCCTCTATAAGCCATTTCAATGTCAAATGTCCTATAATTTCAAAGTAGAGCATTTCTGTATTTACTTTAGAATACACAGGGTTAGATGCCTACCACATTAAAACTTGGTGGCAAGTACCCTTGACATGGGAGGAAACAAGAAAATTACAGCAACAATTACAGAAGTATATCCTCTTGTGGCTCATGTTAACATTGCCAAATCCCTGTATAAATCAGAACCAACTATTCATAGAATGTACCTGTCAGCAATATGCTACGTGACATATGGCTCTACTTAATCAAATATACAATTCCATTAAAAAAACTCAGAATATTCCTTCAAGGCACTGTGTTAGCCAGTCAGTCATTCACACTCTGATGTGGTTTAAAACATTTAAATATTTATGCACCATATTTTATTTATATGTGTAGCTGTGTTTAAGAGAATGTTTTTACCTTGGGAGGAAACTGGTGTTTCTGAAGGCCATTTTGCAGTAGTTGTTACACACGAGTCCTCTTACAATGGCCCTGATACCAGGACAAAAATAGCCTGGGTTTAACTGCTCTATCAATGACTCTTTTATATTTTCTAGGTTTGTTTTTTATTAAATGCATTGTTCAAAATATGACAAAAAACAGAAATTGGAGCCATGGAGTTTTTTTTCACATCGCTATTTGAACCAGCTGCAAAGATTTAGATCACACTAGCTCTTATTTTACGCATGTCCTTTGCAACAAGAAAACCATGGAATGCCCTTAAAAAAGAATTTTAAAATATAAAACAGATGTGTTATCTTCTTTCCCTTTGCTATTGTAGTGCCATGTTAGGTAATTAATTCCTTAGTCTTGTATAGGTCTTCATGCATATAAAGAAAAGAGTTTATTCCCATAAAAATTCTTAAGTTAGAGAACTCAAGCCCCTTCATTTCTCCTGTCCCTATACAAGGTCAGTGTGGGATGAAGGTCCAGTTTACCAGGACCAGCTCCACACTAATGTAAATAGCATATCAATGTATGGCCAGTGTCTCTGCTTAAATAGCAACACAAACTTTATGGAGATACAGTATTACACTGATAATCAGAAATGAAAGCAGAATTGATTTGTTCCTAAATTGCCAAGCATAATATTATCCACACCGTCTCATGAAACTGTTTTCATGTTAGTGGACATGGACAGGTTCCCCATGTAAAACATGCCATTCATCATAGACTTATGCTTTCGTTCCCTTTTTGCTATGACTAATTTCTGAGAAGAGATAAAAGTAAAATATTATTCAAGAGTCTGATTCAAAAAATCCATGATGGTAGGAGAGACTAAGACTGTATATGTTGTGGGCACATGAAGACACTGATAGACATTATATCTGTGCATGGTGTTCCTCTCATTGCTTTTTCTGTTTGAAAAAGATGAAATGCTAATTATCAGAAAGGCTCACATAGGTTCTTCATTTCTGCAATGGACGCTTCAACAATTTGATACATAGCTAAGTCGAAGCTTTGGCAAACTAAAGCCATAATACTTGGAAAAAATTTCTGCGAATATGTTACTTTCCACACAGATGTGGTACATTAGTCACAAAAATGTGGGCATGGTCTCCCATGCATGTGTAGAGAACCCATATTCTCCAAAGCTTTTAAAAATAACATGTATCACTTTGCCAAAATAGAGAAGGCCCTAAATATTATGGTGCCCAACACATTCTTCATTCTCACATTTTTGTTTGTGTTTAACTTATTATTAGAAGTGATAACATAGAGGGACTTGAAAGATCACATGAACAAACTGTAAACAGTTCTAGAATATGCATACCTGTTGCCAAGCTTGAATTGCAGTGTTCAGAGAATGAACTATATGTTGTCCAAAATTTACAAATATAGAGTCAACTATGATGGTGCAGTCAAGCAACTTTTCTACTGGACTGCTGGAAACTGCAGTCTGTCCAAAGATGCTGAAGGGTTTGACCATGCTTTGCATTGTGACATTTCTGTATTCAAGAAGCTTACAGTCCACCTGAGCTGAAAACCAGATCTTCTGAGAGAGAGAACTATTATTCCACTGTTGCAGATATATGTGGGGTTCTCTCAAGGAAATAATCATGTATTCTAGTTCAGAAGGCACATTTTTATCGGAAATAAATGGCTGTAGGTACTGTGGTGGAGCTGTTGAGAAAAAAAATAAGAAAACAGCAGCTGAGGTGAGTCAATGTTTTATAAAAGAGAAGACATTTAAATTATTCATTTTTCGGCTAGTTCAACACCACTGTTTAGTAAATTCAAAATTCTCTTGAGGATGTTACAATATTTAGGATTACCTTTTGATATCTGCAAAGAAGATTGTTTTGTTCTATCATCAAATCTATTAAATATACATTGTCCAAAAGTTACAGTCACTTTCACAGACAAAAATCTGATCGTAGAATACAGCAAATAAAATGAAGAGTAGGTATGTATCTAAGGAGAGGTTTATAGAAGTGCTTTGTATCTACTAACCAAATCTCAAAAACAAAAACATGATTCAAATAGAGTTAGAATAAGCAGGTTAAACTCCATTTTTGCTGAAAAGGCAAGATGCTTAACAGCAGCTGTGTTTAGTTTTAATCTGATTTCCCCCCTTTTTCCATTACATGTAGGTTGAAAACCTAATATCTGAATCAAAATGTATTAACTAGAAAAGGTTTGGTACAGACTTTTAGGAATCATTATTCATGTAACATTAGCAAATTTATAAAAGGTCACTTTTGATAGGTGGGAAAATTTAACCTTTATAAACTTTAAAAAAATGCCAGTCCTTTAAAATATTTGCGAATTTGTCCACCTTTTGATGAAAGTATTCATGCTTTTAAAACCAGGTAATATCAAGTACTTTTGGAATCTAGATGCCTTTAATATAATGACTCAGATTTAGAACAAAAACAGATGTATTTCTTTCAAAATCATCCTAATTTACATAATAGTAAGATCTTCACATTTTGTAACTTCCTTGAAAATTCTCATTAGAAAGTATGAAAAAACAACTCAGTAGAACTGGCAACCCATATATAGGTCCATAAGCTAGTTCAAAAGTAAGGGGTATACGTGTTATACAAAATCAACTTTAGAATAATTTTGCCAGGGCTCACTGGTAAGGGAAATGAGTGTAGCTTCTAAAAAAGTTCCACAACCAGGTGGGTGGGGGTCAGTAGGAAGGAGCTTTGCATGGAGAACTGATTAACAATCACAGCACTTTGAAACATCACCAATACAGAGTGGAAGCCCCTTTGAGCCTTTTTATTGCCTGAAAGTAAATTATCTGGGTCAAAACGAGTTATGCCATGGCAACACTCAAGATAAACCAATAAATATTAAGTGGATGTCATTCTGAAGATGGAGTAAACAGTACCTGTGCCGAGTTGGTCAAGGTGATGACAAAGATGGAACTCCAGGTGTGTGAACTGGAATGAAATGCAAAGAGATGGGACAAACCAGGGGGTAAAACAGGAATCGACTCTGGTACAGGCAGCCAGGGCTGTTGGAGTTACGAGTTGGTCACAAGTGCTTTGAGAACCAGATTCACTTGCAGAGCTATGGGAAATACAAAAGAAGTTCAATAACTGACTTCCCATATTATAAAATTGAAATATTGTCTTTTAAGGGTTTTTAAAGTTCATACCCAAGACACCATAGTCAACATGGTTTCATCAAATCTTCTATATTAATTTATATAAATGAGTTATTTATAAGTAAAACTTAACTTCATTTTGATTATACTCTATGAATTATTGGCAGAAAAATTTCAAAGGATTCCTCAAACACCAGGTCATATTAACCTAGCTCCAATCTAATTTTCTTCCATTTGTATCTCATATAACTTTTCTTATTCTCCTATCAGTTTAAGACAAACAATTCAGAGGACACTGCTGTTCAAAAATTATATACTTTCAGTGTCACCATTGAAAGATTTTTTTGTCTTCATGTTACCATTATTAGTACAGAATACTGCAGTAGGTACCATAAAAGTTATGACCATGTTCAGAAGTACCTAAGTCCCATGGGCAATTATACTGCAAAAGGCTCTCTCATGTCTTGCTTGTCCTCTTAACACCATATTATACAAGTAAAATCTGACTAAAATGAACAGGGAAGGCAGCTGTAGGTAGGAAGAAGTTTATTCATGGTGCCTGGTATGCATGGGACCTTGCCACCTACTTGCCTTGCCTAAGTGTTAACAGAAGCATGAGAGTGGAGGGCAAGGTATATTCTGTTAACAGATCACTGAATAGATGCAGTCTTATTCTCCCTCACTGTCCTCTATCCTTTATTTTCTAAAACTGAAATTTGCCCTGCACCTATGTTAGCATGGCTCCCCAATTCATGAGGAAACTAGAGAATAAACACTATGAGTGATATTATCTTAGAGAACTACTGCAGGAAAAAAAAAAAACACCCAAAGAGATACATGTTTGGTTTTAAAAGAACTCACAGTCTATCTGGTGATATAAAATACGTAGACATTTGTAAACATTATAAAACAATCACCCAGTTATGGGAAAAGTGGAAAGAGCTGCCAGAATGGAAATATAAGAGGAATTCAGGATTCTCAGAAGTGTGAATCTTCAGCTGAGTTTTGAAAGAGATTTTGAAATAGCTCCTAAATGAAAATTTAGGAGCATTCCAACACTCTGAGTGTTTAGGGAATTTATAGTTACACGTGGAGGTATTTACTGAAATGTTATTTACTGAAATATCTGTTGTGAACAAAGAAAATACAAACTCTGGGGCTCCATGTTACTGAGTAACTGCTAAGCACAAAAATGCAGTTAAGTATGTTCTCAAAACTTCCATAAATAGCCATATTAACACAAATCAGTTTCTACGAATGTATCTGTGGAGTGATAAGTAAATATTTCATTAGCAAGGTTACATTAAAACTTGTATTCAGGAGGTCAATGTCATCAACATGGGGGTGAATGGACGCTAGTATCAACTCTCCCGAAAGAGAAGTTACTTATAAAGAGCCATCAGCCAAACCCAGAGAAGATCCAGAAACACTGGATGAATCTAACACCCTCATGGTTGAGTAGGATCTGGAAAGAAGCTAAAAAGACTGACTAAGGAGAAGAAAGATCTATCAGATCCCCTCCCCCTTCCCCTCAGTGCAAAACCAGACCAGGAGACCAAGATGAGAGGCACCTGAGGAGACCCAGAAAAAGAAAGGTGGACAGAGATGTTTCCCCGGGCATGGCAGACTGATAAACTCGAGACTGACACCAGCAGTCCCCCCAGGCAGTAACAGAGCCCGGGAGAGGGCAGAGTGCACTGGGGAAGTTGGTGGGACACGGAACAAAGCCCCGGGCAGCCACGGTGTGGCCCCTCCCCCCACCTCCATTAAAGAGCCAGCACTCTAGCTCCCCGCTGGAACAAAACTCTGAGGTAGTGGTCTTCCCACTCCTTCAGTAACACTGGTAGTATCTAACCACTGGAGGAACTGCGGGAAGGAAGAAAGAAAAAAAAAAAAAGAGCTCCCAGCAGGTGCGGGAGAAACGCAGGACAAAAGCAGCATGCTGTAGGGACGCCCTGTCCCGCCTCGGGCTAGAGAGGGAGAGCTGCCAAGGCAGCTCCACTGTGCCGTTCCGCCCCTGAGAATTACCACGGAGGGGATCAGCTTCACAACCCACAGATAAAGACCTCCGGCTAGGCTGCCACGACTGCCCTCCAGGCGTGGGAGAGGTACGGAACAAAAGTCACTAGCGCCCTCCAGCCACGCGCCGCCTGCCCCGGCTTAGCTGCTGCCCTCCAGCAGTGCGCACGCGCCCCACGCCACCTGCACCCTCCAGCCGCGTGCACCCCGCGCTGCCTGCGCCCTCCAGCTGTGTGCCCTGCGTCTGCTGGCGCCCTCCAGCCGCGTGCACACTCGCCCCAGAGCGGCCACTGCCCTCCAGCCGTGCGCACGCATGCACATGCCCCGCGGCGCCAGCACCCTCCAGCTGCGCGTGCCCCACACCTGCTGGCATCCCCCAGCCGGGGTTCTTGGTACTGAGTGGAGATAGCTCTAGGCACACCAACCACCACGACCACCAGGGGCTTGGCTTAACGGGGCCAGAATCAGATCACCACTCCCCGACATCCAAGAAGGAGAACCCAAAGAAATGCCTGCCAACACCAGTGCCACAATCTCCCAACACTTACAACAAATCAGAAGACAAACAGGGAGAAGGGAAAATATAACCAACCAAGCAAGCCCTCAGGGAAAGGACACAGAACAAAAAGAAAATCAAGTACCAAAACCCATCGATGACGACACGGAAGAACTTTTCTCTCTGTCAGATAAAATAATTTAGAATCATGATCAAGGAAAAGAAAGAAATGGAAAAAACAATTAACGATCTGAAGAATGAAATCGAGACCCTGAAGAAGGAAAATAAGAGCTTAAAGGAAGAACTAAAGATCTCCAGGAACAGCGATAAAAGCAGAATCGATGAAATGGAAGACCGCATTAGCGATCTCGAAGATGCAAATATTAAAAGATCCAAAAGGGAAAAGGAAATTGAAGCTCGAAGAGAAAAGAATGAAAAAACAATTCAAGATCTATCTGGCACCATGAAAAAAGGAAACATAAGAGTAACAGGAATTCCAGAAGGAAAGGAGAGGGACCAAGGAGCAGAGAAACTATTTAAGGAGGTAATAGAAGAAAATTTCCCGAGTATGAAATTTTCCGGCATACAAGAAGCAAGAAGATCTCCAAATCACTGTGATCCCAGACGACCCACACCTAGACATATCATAGTTAAACTCACACAAATACAGGACAAGGAAAAAATATTGAAGATGGCAAGGGGAAGGAAACAAATAACTTATAAAGGAAAACCAATCAGGATGATATCTGACTTCTCTGAAGAAATGATAAGGGCAAGGAGAGGATGGAGAGACATATTCAACAAACTCCAAGACAATAAATTCCAACCTAGAATACTTTACCCACAAAGCTCTCTTTCCTCTATGAAGAAAGGATAAGGATCTTTCCAGACAGAGTCTCCAGAAATTCGTCATGACTAAACCCCCACTACAAACAATACTACAAGAAGTCCTAAAACCAAAACCAACAAAGGAATGAAAAAGACTAGAGTAAGACATGGACTAAAACCACAAAAGCCACAAAACCACAAAAAGACCAACAAAATGGCCAATATAGATGCTAACATATTGATATTAACTCTAAATGTAAACGGACTCAACTTATCAATAAAAAGGCACAGAGTAGCAAAATGGATCAAAAAACAGAACCCAACTTTCTGCTGTCTACAGGAAACACATTTAGCCACAAAAGATAAACACAGACTGAAAGTAAAAGGCTGGAAAAAAATCCTACAAGCAAATGGACCCAAAAAGAAGGCAGGGACAGCTATACTTATATCAGATAAAATAGACTTCAAACTAAAAAAGGTAAAAAGAGACATAGATGGTCACTACATCATGATAAGAGGGGAAAATTCAGCAAGATGATATAACCCTCATCAACATATACTCCGCTAATGAAGGGGCACCAAAATATATAAGACAATTATTATCAACTCTGAAAACAGACATTAGGGAGAATACATATATAGTAGGAGACTTAAACACTCCATTATCACAAATGGACAGATCAATGAGGCAACAAATAAACAAGGACGTTAAAGCTCTAAACAAAGACCTAGACCACATGGCCTTAACAGATATATGTAGGGCACTGCACCCACCAAAATCTGAATACACATTCTTCTCAAGTGCACACGGATCATACTCCAGGATTGATCACATACTAGGTCACAGAACAAACCTCAACAGATACACAAAGATTAAAATCATACCTACTATCTTCTTCGATCACAAAGCCATCAAACTAGAAATGAATCATGAAAAGAAAAAAAGGAATCCTTTTACATCATGGAGACTGAA
This sequence comes from Scalopus aquaticus, assembly GCA_004024925.1. NCBI lineage: Eukaryota > Metazoa > Chordata > Mammalia > Eulipotyphla > Talpidae > Scalopus > Scalopus aquaticus. The sequence goes on from PVIJ01006673.1 coordinate 52,672, forward strand.
ACCCACACTGCTTGAAGACCACTGGACTAATGAGGAGATCAAAGAAGAAATTAAAAAAATACCTAGAAATGAATGACAAAGAAGACACAACTTTCCAGAATGTTTGGGACACAGCAAAAGCAGTATTAAGAGGGAAATACAGAGCAATACAGGCTCACATCAAGAAACAACTCAAAGAAACAATCTCATCTCCCACCTCAAAGAACTAGAAAAGGAACAACAGAAAAATCCAAAAGCCAGTACAAGAAAGGAAATAATAAAAATCAAAGAAGAAATAAATGAAATGGAAAACAAAAAAACAATACAGAAGAGCAATGAAACCAAAAGCTGGCTCTTCGAAAAAATAAACAAAATAGACAAACCTCTAGCAAGGCTCACAAAGAAAAAACGGGAGAACACACAAATAAACAGGATAAGAAATGAAAGGAGAAATTACAACCTACACAGCAGAAATCAAAAGAATAATCAGAGATTATTATAAACAGCTATATGGAAACAAGTTCAACAATTTAGAAGAAATGGATAAATTCCTGAAATTACACAGCCAGCGAAAAATAGGTAAAGAAGATATAGAACATCTAAACAGGCCAATCTCAAGTGACGAAACTGAAGCAGTAATCAAAATTCTTCCCAAAAACAAAAGCCCGGGACCAGATGGTTTCATAAACGAATTCTACCAAACGTTCAAAAATGAACTAATCCCTATATTACACAAACTCTTTCAAAAAATTGAGAAAGAAGGAGTGCTACCAAACACATTCTATGAAGCAAATATTACTCTAATACCAAAACCAGACAAAGACAACACACAAAAAGAAAACTACAGACCAATCTCCCTAATGAATATTGATGCAAAAATATTTAATAAAATCTTGGCCAACAGGATCCAACAATGCATCCAAAAGATAATACACCACGACCGAGTGGGATTTATTCCAAGGACACAAGGATGGTTCAACATCCGAAAATCAATCAATGTCATCCAACACATCAACAAAGGGAAAAATAAAAATCATATGAGCATATCAATAGATGCTGAGAAAGCATTTGACAAAGTGCAACATCCATTTATGATAAAGGCCCTTGAAATACTTGGAATAGAAGGAACATTCCTTAACATAATAAAAGCCATATACGACAAACCCACAGCCAATATTATACTCAATGGTGAGAAGCTGAAAGCCTTTCCCCTAAAATCAGGAACAAGACAAGGATGTCCACTCTCACCATTGCTTTTCAATATAACACTTGAAGTCCTAGCGAGAGCAATAAGACAAGAGAAAGACATACAAGGAATCCAAATAGTGAAGGAAGAAATTAAACTGTCACTATTTGCAGACGATATGATTATATACATAGAGAATCCTAAAAACTCCATAGAAAAACTACTCAAAACTATATACCAATTCAGTAACGTAGCAGGATACAAAATCAATGCACAAAAATCAGTAGCCTTTCTATACGCAAACACTCAGTCTGAAGAAGAAGAAATTAAAAGAATTATCCCATTCAAAATTGAAACCAAAAAAATCAAATACCTGGGAATAAACCTAACAAAAGAGGTAAAGAATTTATACAAAGAAAACTACAAAACGCTGTTAAAAGAAATAGAGGAAGACACAAAAAGATGGAAAGATATCCCCTGCTCATGGATTGGAAGAATCAACATCATCAAAAAGGCCATCCTACCAAAAGCAATCTACAGATTCAATGCAATCCCAATACAAATCTCAATGACATTCTTCAAAGAAATAGAACGGATATTGAAGGAATTCATATGGAACCATAAAAAACCTCGAATAGCTAAAGCTCTCCTGACTAAAAAGAATATGAATGGAGGGATTACACTCCCTGATTTCAAACTATACTACAAAGCCATAATAATTAAAACAGCAAGGTACTGGAGCAAAAACAGACACAGACCAATGGAATCGAATAGAAAACCCAGAAATAAATCCACATATTTATGGACAACTAATCTTCGACAAAGGAGCAAAGAATATGCAATGGAACAAGACTACTTTGTTCAATAAATGGTGTTGGGAGAACTGGACTGCTACATGCAAAAAAATGAAGCCAGACCACTACCTCACACCCTGCACAAAAACCAACTCAAAATGGATAAAAGACCTGAATATAAGACCTCAAATCATAAAGGTTATAGAAGAAAATATAGGCAAAACTCTACATGACATACATCTCAGCAAAATCTTTAAAAGCACTTCCCCCATAGTGAAGTAAGTGAAAGAAAAGATAAACAGCTGGGACTACATCAAACTAAAAAGCTTCTGTACAGCAAAAGAGACAATAATCAAAACAGACAGACACCCTATTAATTTGAAGATCTTTGCACACAATACAACCGATAAAGGACTAATAACAAAAATCTACAAAGAGCTCACACAACTCAACAAAAACAAAGTCAACAACCCAGTCAAAAAATGGGCAGAAGAGTTAAAAAGGCACTTCTCCAAAGAAGAAAAGCAAATGGCCAATAGGTATATGAAAAAATGTTCAACATCACTTATAATCAGGGAAATGCAAATCAAAACCACAATGAGATAACACCTCACGCCAGTAAGAATGGAGCCCATTAAAAAAACAGGTAACAACAAATGTTGGCGAGGATGTGGAGAAAAAGGAACTCTTCTACACTGCTGGTGGGAATGCAAATTGATCCAACCACTATGGAAAGCTGTATGGCGTTTCCTCAAACTGCTAGAAATGGAACTCCCTATGACCCGGCAATACCACTGCTGGGAATCTACCCAAAGGACACAAAAACACTAATTAGAAAGGATACATGCACCCGCATGTTTATTGCAGCACTGTTCAAAATAGCCAAGAAATGGAAACAACCCAGATGCCCAAAAATAGATGACTGGATCAAAAAGATGTGGTACATATACACAATGGAATACTATTCAGCATTCAAAAAAGACAAACACATGCAATTCGCAGCAACATGGATGGATCTAGAAGGGATCATGATCAGTGAAATAAGCCAGAAAGAAAGAGAAAATTATCGAATGGTTTCACTTATAACAGGATTATAGGGGAGCCAAATAAAAAGAGACATTCAGCAGGGAAGGAGGGGAGGGAAGGACTCAAGAGGGGGGAAGAGGGCAGCACGGGGGACTATGGTGATGGTTCCACGGGTGAACAGGTGGTGGGTAACTTATGGGGACCACACAATAATGTAAAAGATATGAATAACAAAAATAAATTAAAAAAAATTCCCTTTATGAAATTGGCAAAGTTGCATGTCAGAGCCAATGTTTTTGGCTTAAAAAAACCAAAAACCAAAAAACAAAAAACTTGTATTCATTCAGAGCAAAATGTATTAATTAGTTCTACATATATTTTATATTATAAACTCTGACACCACTTTAAGAAGCATTTAGAAATAGGGTACTATGTTAGTCAAAATATTATTTAAAATACATTCACCTGAAGAAGTGTGAGCCTATACTGCTGAGTCATATATACTGCAGTAAATCAATCTTATCTCAATAAGAAAAACACAAAGCCAAGAGTAAGCAAACAAAAATACAGGCAAGAGTTCAATGAGATGAATTTTAAAACGGTGACTATACAATTTGAGGTATTTATTTGAAGCATTTTTCTTGACAACCACAATTTTTAACACTCTTGAGAGTTTGGAAGATTTACCTTTCTATCTCTTGAGAGTAGCAGACACTATAACATATTGAGAAAAGTTGCTGTGATATCATGAGTAACTCTGTGTCATGATCTTTATCACAACTAGATTAATTCTTTACTTTTCCTAAATTGAATGCAAAAATCAATGGTTTAAAAAGGAGTATTTTTAAGTATACATAATAACTCCTACCATACCCAGCTAGTAAACAATCTTTCAATCTTGAAAGCCTGACTAAAATGGTTATTAGGTTAATCTAAACATTTAGACTTTTAAAAATTGGCATTTATATCAAAACCAAATATTCCTTAAACACAAAATTAATGTGGTATATATAATATCAGTTAATTTTAAATCAGTAAAATTATATTTTCCTGTACTCAATTTGGTTATTATACTCTATACATATATTGTATATGTAGCATAAATACATATTTACCTTTTAAACAAGGATTAAAAAGATCTAAGTGTAACAAAGCTAAACAATCATAAATATGAGGAAGTCTCTGAGAACAGTTCAGGGAGCCACATTTGTATAATTTCCTTAATTAAGTACAAAGGAACTTGAGCTGATCCAGGTATCAAAATAAAAAAAGAGAAGTAACAATGGTTTCTATGAGCAAGATCTCTGAAACAGTGATACAAATAATCAGAATTCAGTAGTTAACTTAAATATCAGTAAGTTCCTGATCAAAACCCAAATTTTAGAATGGAGGAAATATTCTAAATAGCAGAAAGCATGGCAGGAGTTTTATACATTCACATCTCCTTTTTAGCCAAAGTGGTGTTTTTAACTGTCCTGGGTGATCTGTAGAGTGTTATCAATTCTTTTTTTTTTTCTTTCGACTTGAAGCAACATTGTACTATAACATTATATGCTTCAGGTATGCCACACACACATTATTAATAAAACTCAGATTTAAAAAATCATTTAAATTATCCATTATCTCTATTTTATGAGATTGCTTGGTTTCTGACTAGGTAGCTTATATTTGGAAAAGGCAAATTTTCATTCATCTGCCAACTCCTCACAGGGTGGATGCTTTATTTCATTGTCATATAACATATACATAGGTAAATTCAAGATCCCCCAAGTCTATTTTCACTAATTATGTATTAGTAGGCAATAGACTAGGAAGGAAATTATGTTTAAAGAGTCCAAAGATCTAGAATAGATAAGGTATAAAACATTACTAGTAATCCTACAAAGTAATCAATTAAGAAAGATTGATTTCTACAGACCAACATGATCATTTCAGTGTGATATGATTACTGGTGGTGGTATTTTATTTTCTAAATATTCTTCAGTGAACACATTATTATTAAAGACAAATTATTCACAACTATTTATAATATAAAGCAGGACCCATGATACAAAATGATGTACTGTGGATACAACCTTGAAAAAGCACACAATGGAGAAAAAGGTAATATAGAAAAAAGAGTTGATTTGCAAGGTGTTGAAACGGTGGATATTTTTTCTCTTTGTTAATCTCAGAATGTTGTTGGGGGAAAAAGGAGGAATTATTTGAAAGGAGTAAGACAATACTGAAGTCAGTTTATCAGCAGTGGAAGGTAGACACTGAAAGTGATGGACAGCAAGGTGGACAGAGGACCACAAGACACATAATATACTACAACCCGAGAAAACTGTTTCATTGATTGAAATTTACTTGCTTGTTCTTGACTTTTATAAGTGTGAATAGAAAAGTTTACTAGGGATATGTAAACCAGAAGTGCTGAAATGTATGTTGCCGAAGCTGTATTTTCCTGTACTCTTAAGTTTATGGATGCATTAAACAGGCAAAAATTGGAAAGATGGACAAGCTGGCCCTTTTTGTCCATCAGCAGATATCCTGTGGGAGCTGTGGACTAGGAATTTCTGGGAATATGGCTGAGAATACCTGTACTCGATAGTTCTACACGCTCATTATGGTCAAATAGATAGAGCTGGATGAAACTTAGGTGATCTGAAATTCTTCGGGTATAAATTATTTTGGTTAGCCACATATTTTAATATCTGGAGATTTGTAAAGTTTTTTTAAAACCTCGTAAGAAGTAAAATATTTCCAAATTTCACCTTATTAGGAGGAGACAATTAAATTTATTTAACCTTTCTTTTAATGCCCCATGGTTATCATCACCCACATTGACTACTGTGTGCCTGAGAATTTATTTAGCAACCTATGACTCATTTCTTTTACATTTTTTGGTTCAAAATGACAAGATTTTCTTTTTGGGGTTTTGAATTTTTTTTTCATTTTATATTTAAGGAATAGGTTCTTAGTGAGAGGGTCACAAAGTTAAGTTATAACTAAAACAGAGGTTTTAGTGCACAGACATTTGAAACATCAGCCTCTCTCGATTCCTGGTTCTCATCTGTACTTTAGATAAATGCAGTGGCTAGAGAGCCCAGACACAGTTATGCGAGGGGTCACTACATAAGATGACTGGATTGTTTCATAATGCAATGACAGTAATTTCACTTTTCACTGAGTTACCTTTGGTCATCAGCTCCACTTTGACTGGTGTTCAACACAATTCTCCAAAGATCCGAGGATACCAGTTTCCTCTGGTCATTCACGAGGTTAATGTCTGGCAACTGCAGTTCACACACTTTGCTTTCAGACAGGCTAAATTCTTGAAATGCAACAAAAACCTTCTGGAGTTCATCCCAGTATTCCAAACTACAAGGAACCTATATTAAAATAAAGAAGATTTTGAGTTAAGATTTCAAGATTTCTACATTTGTTGAAATGCAAATGAAACCACCACAAAAGCTGTAACATTAATAAGACTTTAAAAAGAGAAAGGTTGTAAAAGACCTAAAATTCTAAAATAAAGCTTAGAATTTCTTTTTATGGTTATATTTACCCTGTTTATCTAATTTATTCTAAAAGACTGTAGCGGCAGGAAGGCACAGAACAGGCTTTCCATGATCCGGGCAGATGGGTAAAGGAGCAGTCCTGGAACCCTTGGTGGCTTTTCAGGCTTTTAATGCTTTCTACAGCATTTGGAGAGAGGCAACCAGGTACAGGGCAGGCAGGGAGGCCAGGGGGCCGGGAGGCTGGCAGGCCTCTCAGCTCCTGGGGAATCTTCACTTTTTCTGGGCTCCTTGGCGTTCTCTCGTGGTCTCCTCACTGCACCCTGCCGCAAGGTCCTCTGCTCTCTCTGCTGACCCTGCTCTTATATGATCCGCCTCCAGCCCCAGGTGCGCCCACTCACGCACGCACACACGCACGCCCACACCCTGCTCCAGGGGCCGCCATCAGGCACTCGTGTAGGACCGCGTGAGGCTATCATTAATGCTAATGGCGGAAGGGTGGAAAAAAACTGATAAACTCCACCCACCAGACCCGTTCAAGAATATGTGAAAATGGCCTAGAAAGTTTTTTAAATAAAAGAGAAATCATGGGGAAAAAAAATCCTACCAGGTATTAAATGCATTATAAAGCTAAAGTAATTAAAAGATAAGGTTGGAATAGTACCATAAAAATAAATTAGAAGGAAAAAATGAAACCGTGCTTAGAGGGGGCAATAGGAATGCCACAAAAGGACAGTGCCCATGTGGAGGACAGGTCACTGAGGTTTTCTTACCCCTGTGCATAATAGCGAAACCACTCAGGCTCAGGGAATGAGAGGAATGGGGTTTATTTAACAACGGGGGAAACAAAGAGTTCCGAAGGCCACAAGAGGCTGGCTATCTCATACCAAATAGTGTCCACAGCATCCAAAAGTCCAAATAAAAGCTGCTCGTCCAAGATGGTACTGTCCTGTTAACAAAGGGGGAGCTCAGAGGGAGCTGGCAAGCAGCGGGCCAGGATTCAACTCACCACAGCTGGAAGTTTTCAAAGGCGGGGCCACTGAGATAATGCTACAGTGGCCCTTAAAGCCTGAAGGCTGGGATGAATGCTGGGCCAGACAGCAATGGAGGCAGCAGCACCAGGAGGCGGTGCTGGAGGATCACTGCATTAACAGCTCTCAAAAGTGACTCAGACACAGAGTGCCAATACCCATCTGTAGTGCTGGGCAGCATTAGCCAGTAGAGCCAGTCAGTATTGGTCACCAGGAGATGGCGGCGTCAGAAATATTGTGTCAATAGCTCTTTGTGAGTTTTTGGCCCACACCAGCAACAAACAAGCTTTTTGAGACACCTGGCCCGGAGCCTTTAGTGCTCCAATTGGGAAGAGTCAGAGGCAGGCAGGTACGGCCAGTCTGGCTTCTGTGAAGCTCTCGGATTTCTCTGCAAAACTTTTCTGCTTCTCTTCTTCCTTTGGAGGTTGGCTCTGGATGCTGCTTCTTGCTCTGGAGGCCAGGAACAGAGTCCTTCTTAAGCACAGGGTGACTTTCGAGATGGCTTCAGCCCTGCCTTATATCCTCCTTCAGGGTCTTCTAGTTACAACTCTGATTGGACCATTTCCAATCCCATGGCTGACTGGGCCATTTACCATCAGCTCGTATCTCACACGTGATCCTTCTATTCTACAATCTAGGCACCAAATCCACAGCCTCTCTGCTGTCTCCAGTTGTGGGGAGCCACAGTGTTGGAGTGAACTCAATGGGGCCCCATGCTCCTCCCTGCGTCCCTGGGGTGATGCAGTAGGGGAACCACTGCTGCTCGCCATCACTGCTGGCCTCTGCCTGCAGCCTGAGCCTCAGTGGGGCCACTGGTGATGGCGTTAAAATGCCCACAAGCAGCTTCTGGGGCCCGGCAGTCACTGCTTTTTCCAACAGCTCCTGTCACTTAGCTAGTGACCAAAAAGAGTCAATCTTGCTCGTTTGTGCTGCAGGGCCCTCGCTTCAAAAGCAGTTTAAGATGTAAATGCAGATAAATTTTAGTATGTAATGAAGGTGCCATTTCAGAAACTTGACAAGATGATAGCGTGAAGAGGCTGGGCTTGTACTGTGTAACGATCCCAGGCTGGGTTCACTATCAATTCAGGCAGACGGATAAAGGAGTCCCAGAGCCCTCAGTGGATTTTTCAAGCTTTAATGCTCTCAGGGAACCAGGTACACAGGCACACCAGGCAAGGAGACTGTTATGCAAGGAGGCAGGCAGGCAACTGAGCCTCGCAGTCCCCTGTGAAACTTTATACTCTTTTTCTGGTCTCTCTGGTGTTCTCTTATGGTCTCACCTCTTCTATAGTCACTCATTCTCTCATAGCCATCTTCTGTCTCTGAAACGCTGCCCTTAGAGCCTCAGCTTCTAGGCTCAGGTGTGCACACTTACGAATGCCCACACCCACAAACCAGGTGTCCACAATCAGGCGTGCCCTGAGCCCAGGCTCCCAAGCACCTTTTGTAGCAAAGACGCAGGTGCTAGCCAAAGAGAATAGTGGCACAAAATGTCTGATTAATCAATTTACCCTACAGCTTGCCCCCTTCATATATCCACAACAAAACTGCACCAAGGTCAAAAACCCATTGTTTTGCAACCATCCCAGGTCAGGATGGCAGCTTAAAAGAGAACCTTGGAGTCCCTGGTATCATCTCCACAGGTTTTTTAATAGTACACAGGGAAACAAGCCAGTCGGGGGACAGCAACTTGGGCCTCCTGTGAATCTCTATAGGCCCCTTTCTCTGGGCTTCCTGTTATAGCCATCGCTTGTCCTCTCATAGCTGTTCTCCACTGCAGCGGTCCTCTGTGTGATGTCATCCATACAGCCTCAGCCTTCAGGCTCAGATGTGCCCATTCACGTGTGCCCACACTGTACTCCAGGTGTCCACAATTAGGCATGTGTGTCCTGAGCCCACGCTCGCAAGCCCCTTCTGCATTTAAGGCTGCAGGTGATAACCACAGAGGCCAGTAGCATAAAAGCCTGACCAAGCTTAATTTACCCTATACCTCTGAAAGATAAACAGACTACAGCAGCATACATCAGGCCCAAAGATTCGGCAGGAAGGGGTAAGGACAGGTGTAACTGGACTATGTTTGTTGAGATACTGGGTCAGCAGAACTTACCAGAGAGAAGGGAGTGCAACAAGTAAGCATCCAGGAAGGAGGGCATTACTGGAGAACTATAGGACTAGGGGTGTAGAGTGATGATCACTAGCTTAGACATGGCTCCCTATCTAGAACAGCTGGAGCCCAAACTGGGTGGGGAGGGTTAGGGTGGATCACCTGTGCCTCTTCATAGATGAGGCTATTATTTGCAGCCTGAGGCAGTGATAAGTTTAATACCTGCCTTACACACACTCATTGCCCAAGCCAGATAATGACTGAATGCTTTCACTAGCCAGAGAAGATGAGAGGAAGAACCCGAGAGTAAGGTTCTGTAGAGAATAAAAGAGAACTGTGGTTCTGACTCAACAGTAATCCAAATCCAGAAATGCACCTTGTGCTCAAACTAGATTTCAAAAAAGTGAAACAGTGTTCAGAGGGGGGAATAGGAATGCCATAAAAGGACAGTCCCAGTGCCCAGGAGGACAGGTCACTGTCTCTGGGTTCTTCACCTGTAAATAATAGCAAGATCACTCAGGCTCAGAAGTAACAATGGAGTCTATTCAGCAAACAGGGGAAAACAAAGAGTTCTTAAGGCCACAAGTGGCCGGCTATCTCATACTATATAGTGTCTACGCATCCAGAAGTCCAAAACAAAAAAGCTGCTCATCCGGGATGGCACTTTCATCAACAGGTCCATTGTCAAAGATCTACAAAGAGTTCACATTATTCAACAAAAACAAAGCAAACAATCCAGTCAAAAGATGGGCAGAACAGCTAAAAAGACATTTCTCTAAAGAGGAAATGCAAATCAAAACCACTTTAAGAAACACCTCACATCAGTAAGAATGGCACATATTAAAAAACCTTTAACAACAAACGCTGGCAAGGATGTGAAAAAAAAAAAAAAGGAACTCTCTTACACTGCTGGTAGGAATGCAAACCGGTCCAACCACTAGGGAAAGATGTGTGGAGGGTCCTCAAATTACTAAAAATGGAGCTACCATTTGACCCAGCAATTCCATTCCTAGGAATCTACCCAAAGGATACAAAAACATTAATTCTAAAGGAAACCTGCACCCCTACGTCTATTTCAGCACTATTTACAATATGGAAACAACCTGAGTGCCGAAAAACAGATGACTGGGTCAAGAAGATGTGGCATGTATACATAATGGAGCACTACTCAGCAATCAAAAAAGATAAACTCATGCCATTTGCAGCAACATGGATGGAGCTGGAGGGGATTATGCTCAGTGAGATAAGTCAGAAGGAAAAAGAAAAATATCAGCTGGTGTCTCTTACAGGAGGAATATACGGGAACTAAATAAGGGATCAGGAAATTAAAAAAAAAGACAAAACTAGCAGGCAACTATAAATAGGGGACATTCAGCAGGGGACAGGGAGGATGAGGGATTGAAACAGGGGCAGGAAGAGCACAAGAGACTATGATGATGGTTCATGGGTGACATGGTAGTGGGAGTTTTATGGGGTCTACAGCTGAGAGGAGAAAGCAAACGTACAAAAATGAATAATGACGTAAAATACATATGTAGAGAGAGAAATAAAAAACAAACAAACTCCAAGCACGAGAACGGTTCATTTCAAAAAGATCAGAAACAAGTTTCATGAGGACAGGAGCAAAAGCAACCCTCATACACTGTTGGTGGCAATGTGAGTTGATCCTGTCTGTTTTTAAAGAAAAGACTGGGCTCAGATATGTCACCCCTTTTGGAAGCATTCCCTAATTACCATTCTCAGAGCTGATCACAATCTCTTTTGTGTCATCTTTATATGTAGTTCACTCTATCATAGAATGCATGATGCTTTGCAATTCCTTATTTACATGCCTGTGTCTGATCTCTAATGCTGAGGGCCTTGAAGACAGAAATGGCACATTACTTAAAAATATTCTTAGCATCTAACATGGTTTTGGGAACATAGCAGGAAATTCAATAAAATAACCTGAATGATATTTCGCCATAATCTTTCTTTGCTAAATAAGTGATTCTTAGTCTTTCAAGGGGAATAAATTTTATCTCTACCTATAAAGTTCCTTTCCTTTGAATAATGACTTGGGCGTTCATATGTAGAACTGCTAGATGAAAGAAAGGAGAACAAAGTATATACATATGCCTAAGAGGCGACACTGTGATGCCAGAGGCATGTGTCCTGGTTAGTGACAAGGATGAGCAACACAGCCACAGGATTCCACTTTTAGCCATTATTTCTCCAAATTCTCACTTTTCTTGATTTCCACACAGTTTTTTAATCTCTGCCTCTTTGGTCTTCTCTCCCAGCCTGAAATGCCCTACATTCTCATTGTCTCATATTTAAATCCTTCCCCATCTATCAGAGTCTAAATGAAATACCACCTTTATTTGAGCCTTTTCACCTCCCCAGCTGGAAAATTTCTCTCCTTTTTATAAATTCCAATCTTTTTTTTTTAAATGGGAATCTGTTTCATAGCTCTTCTCACTGTATACTTCATGTTACAGTTATTTCTATACATGACATCTTCCCGAGTAGACACATTCCTTTAGGGAACGATTTCCATTTGGCTAAGCTTTGGATTTCACAGCACCTGGCAAAGTGTGTACAGTGAATGCTCAAAAAAAGCTGCTGAATGAATGAATGAATAATTCATGAATGAATGAATGAATGAATATACATATAGTGGGTGATTCAGCTCATCTCTGGAATATTAAACATTCTCCACAAAGCAGCATAGAAGATAAACAAACCTGAGTCAGATCAAATGGGGTTCAAATCCTAGCTGTTAGTTGTAAATTCATAGGCAAGTTAATTTCTCTAAAAGTAACTCCCGTGTATCTAGGAAGGTGAAAATAACAGCACTATATTCTCATTTATTGTGAGGATAAATGAGACAAAGCATTTCATGTAATATTATATAGTAAAAGCACAAGAAATGTTAGCTACTAATTATTTATTCTTCTCGCACTCAAAGAACACTTCCAAATTTGGGTGTTATCAGGATCAAGTAGCTTGTAACCCAGAGTTCTACTTGTCAGATTTTTTTTTTTTTTTTAAACAACAGTTGGACTTGTGGGAAGAAAATAATAAACTGTGAACCTGGATGTTTAGGAACATTGTAATCATAGTTACCTATGGATTTCTGCTGTATAGCTGTTAAAATGTGGTCCTCCATGTTGCTATGACTTGAGAGACAAAGGGATATCGCATCACTTAACTCCTCTCCGGACTGCCAGTGAGTCAGCTCTCTGGCTTAACTCATAAGCAGAGAGTAAATGAGTTTAAGAAAACATGGTCTAATGCACATATTGACTTTTGTAATAAAAATAACAAAATATAAAGTTCAACATTATCTTCTGCTAGCAAAGTTACACAAGAAAATATGGTGGAGAAAAATACTTGTTTATAGTATTACCTCCAGAAGTTCTCCATTAAGATATATAATAACCTATGAAAATTAGCTGTCACAATGGAAAGCAGACTGAGGCCTTAAGGAAAAAGTACTACTCAGTTTTGATGTACAAGGTAAGGGTTGGAATAGGTCCATAATATACGGCAACCTAATCTGGTAACCATTATGGGAAGCCAAGGCAGTTTAAGGGCAATGAAAGTGGACTATAGCAACACTGGCTTAGGGAAGGAGGAGTTGTGGAAATTCAAAAAGAGAGACTTGGAAGAAAGAAAAACTGTATTTAGTCCACAATGTTGTGTGAGGCTGGCTCTGTGGCTCTATAACTTCAATTTGAACATTCCAGGCTACTCTGAAAATTCAGAAAACAATAGAAAAATATTTATAGAAATATATCACAAAATATGCCAGTTATGTGTTTGTTAGGATTTTCCTTTATATTCTCTATTTTTCCTGGTTGATAGAGAAGTATTAATAAATTTACTACAAATGAAACTTCTACTGAAAAACTTTTAAGCTGCATGCCTATAAATGTGTTTGCAAAAGTCATATATATATATTAATCCTTCTCACTATAAGGATATATTTATCAAACAAAAAGCTCATAACAATGCTGAGTACAATTAGTATTTAAAGGTTAGTCAATTGTCCTTTTAAATATATATTGTCATAAATGCATAAGCCATATAGATATTATCTTTACATTTTCTAATTTTTCCACCATTAAAAAATTTTATCGTTATTATATTTAGGATAAAATCCTGGCCCTGCCATAACGTTGCTGCTCTTGACCTTGTACAGCCTATTTAATACTCTGAGCCTCAGTTTTCACGACATAAGGGGGGCAAACATGGATGTGTTAAGACTATCTGAAAGGCTAGAACAGTGTTCTAAGCTAGAAATGCAGATAGATCACTCAGTGCACGGTTGGGGGCAGTAAACTGACATGTGGGAGATGGCTGGAACATAAAAATTGGTAGCTTGATTAGAAATGAGGAAAGGGTGGTGTCAAGGATGACCCTTGGGTTTCTGGCTCAAGCAGCTGTGTGGATACTGATGTCATTTACTGGGATGGGGGAGAATGCTTTGTCCCACTGGGGAGTTAGTTTGTGGTATGTGTGCAGTAGAGGAGGAAAGACCATGAGTTCATTTTTAAACAAGCTGGGTTGGAGGTACCAATGAGCCATCCACATGGAAATCCTGAGTAAAGAGTTTGCTCTTTGGGAGAGCAGAAGAGGGAGTTAACTGTGTTGATTCAGAGCTATGATTTAGTCTGGCCCTAACCTTTTGTCAGGAAGTATTCTGGAAGGACAGAACAACAAAATTTAGAATATCTATCTGTAAGGGGTTGATGTAAATGATGAATTAAGAATATAAACTAGCTAAAAGAGGGGAGCAAAACAGAGTAAACTGATGGAGAGAAAAGAGAACTACAGGTTTATGCATAGTTTAATGAATGGCTGTAGTGGGGCCTGTTGGGTAAGCAGGCTGCAGAGACTGACAGTATGGAAGGGAAATTAGAATGCTGGAAGGAATGATTTGGAAAGCAGAGCAGTTTTGGATGATGACAAGGTCTAAGGCTTATGTGTGGGAAAGAACAGTTAGATGGAGTGGAAATCACTAGGGTGAGGAGATGGAGCTGGGATTTCAGCGGGATCATTTATGTGGACGCTGAAGGCAGTGAAAAAAACTGAAAGTCATGGTCCAAAGACCTCTGTGATGAGGGAAAGTGATAAAAAAATTAGCAGATGCTAAAAAAGGGGGAAAGGAGGATATACTTAGGAATGAGTCTCAAAGAAGCAGGGGAATTTTACAGGAAGGTAGAAGAATAAAGATAAGGGTCTCCCTAGTGGTGCAGCAGTTGAGCGCTGCGCTGTGGAGCTGTCGGCAGCATGCAATGCGAGCTCGATGCCCAGCTGGGGAGAGTCCCACATGGTGCGGCAGACCTGCCTGCCCATGCCTCGCTCGCTGCTCCCCTCAGCACTGTATTTCTGATCTGCTTGTTTTGCTCCCCACTCCGTCTCTGGTGAGCCCTCTCGCCGCCCCACACCTCTGGCCTGTACCCCAGCTTGTATGTATAAATAAATAAATCTAAAAAAAAAAAAGTTAAGTGGCACAGGAGAGTAAGGAGAACATATCATTTCCTGGCCTTGTGGTAAAAGGGATGTGAAAGAACAGCCTCCACCTCAAAGGGTTACAATGGTCTACAAATCCCAGGGGACTGCAAAATTTTACTTAAGGACAAGGGTCAGGGAAATGCTTGGAAAAGAGGTGGAGTAAAGCAGGTGTTTCAGAGTCTCAGTGGAAGGGTTTGGGAGGTAGCAAGGAAGTTGGTAAGAGGAAGAAAAAGGGATACAAATCAGTCTCTAGATGTGAGGGGATAAATCTTTCAGTTGGGTAATGACTAGGAAAGAGGAAAATAAGGCATGTGTTTGAATAGAGTCCTGATTTAAGAAAGTAGAGACAATGGTTATAATTCCGAAAGTCACTATTTCTTTCTGAGTGCTGGCTAGCATTGTTTTCTTTTTCATTTTGCCTTTAATTTTTAAATTAATTATTTCTGGTTGAGGTAATATTTAGATTCTCCCATCATCAGGTATTGTCACCATAGAGCCCCCACCACCAAAGCACCCATAGTCCATTACCATAATTCATTGTGTTTCCTTTCCTCTCTTTCCCCTCCCTCCCAGTCCCTTGGAGCTTCAGTTCTGTAGATAGGTATCAAGGGTTAGTTTTTAAGCTTATCTTTATCTGACTCTTGGTTTTGTTATTTCATATTCCACATATTAGTGACACCATGCGGTATTTATCTTTCTCGCCTTGACTTATTTCACTTAGCATTATCCCTTCCAGCTCCATCCATGTTGCTACAAATGTCACGAGTTTATCTTTTTTATCTCATCAGCATTCATAAAGAACTCCAGCTATTTCTCCAATAAACCCATAGCATGTCTGGTACTAGCATATGCTTAATAAATCATTTTTAAATTAATGAATGAAATGCTGGAAAGATAACAATCTTATCTTTTTAAACAGTGTTCCATTCTAAAAAGGTCTTATTTTATATACTGAGTTCTTTCTTCAAATGACTTTACAGTTGTACCCACTTTTAATAAACTTTTCATTAGCTCACTAATCTTCCTTTGTCTTTCAGTTAAATGTTGACATTGTCCAGCTAATCTCTAGGTTAATATTAACATAATTAAAGTAAAAGTCTAGTGTAGTCATATTGTGCTTCATATGGTAGCAATTAATTATTTTCAAGGAATAACTCTGGATTCTGTTTTGTGTGATCTACTTAAAATAACTTTATTATGTGCTTTCAGGTTTCAAAGAAATGATGTGAATGATCTTTAGTTACATATCTATAACTGAGGATTTATTACTAATGCTTGCACTGAATAACTTGAAGGAAAGATGACTATTCCAAGAAAGTTTGGTTGCCAAAACACAGTTTAGAAAGTCTGAATATCTAGTACTGAGTCATGGGAAGTGGGAACAAGTAAATTGGTTTCACTGGAAAACATTCCACATGTAACACATGGTACATTTCAAATGACTGTCAAGATTATATATATTTTTATTACATTTTGTTTTCCTACTCATTACTTGACAGGACCTAAAAAATTAGCCAGCCATACATAACAAACTGTACTCTAGGCATATGTGGTCTTTGCATATGAATATATTTTAGGTTGTATATCTGCCAGTTGGTAAGAGCACATGAATTTTTGCATTTAAAATGTTATTCCACAATTTGTTTCCATTTGATGGCTAATTTGGGAAGATTAGCATGTGTGTTGGCCATTTAAAAATATTTTTGGTACAAAGAATATTTTGGCACTTAATTTGTTTTTATTACTTAATGGTACTGCCAAGACTATTAGCAGGGTTGCAACTGCCCATCTGTCTTCATAGATAAATAGCTCTGATTTCTTCATGCAGGGGCTGCTGAAGCTGGGCCATTGCTCCTTTGCCCACTTAGTCCCACTAAGCAAGCTAGGCGAAGGACATAGAGGAAGCTTTCCTGCATATGGCCATAATAAAGAGCCATCAGGTAAAGACAAAAGAGATCTAGCAAGTAACGGATTCTATCAGTCCGCTTCAATTGTCCAATCCTTTATCACAAAACAGAGGCAGAGGAGCTGACTGTGGAGAGCCGGTTAGCCAGTACCAAGTAGGAGCTTCTGTTTGGGGATTGGTATTAAAGCCGGTTACTGTGGAGGATCATGAGTCCTCTCCCTACATTTCCAGATTTCCCAGGGTACCAAGTTGCAAGTGATTATGTAGGGGGAAGGACAACTGCTTTTCCATCATCAACTATGTTTTTGGCAACAGCTGTATTAACATACTGATGACAGCTATGGTAGAAGAAACTACCTTGTCAATAGCCCTTTATAACGTGCAAAGTTTTTCCTGTATATTTTCTTAGTGAGGAAAATATTCTCATTTTACAGATAAGTTAACTCTGTCTCAAAGAAGTTAGGTAATGTGTTCAAGATTACATATTTAGTAAGTGGCATACCTTTTGGCCAGCTATAAATCCTATGCTATGCTATTTAAACTAATTACCTTTCCATAAGAGAAAAACAGACCCCATAATGTGTGATTTACAATTTTCAGATCCAGCTTCCATAAAGTGGATTTTTTTGGGAAGCAATCTGAATGCAGAATGCACTTTGATCTTTACCACTTACTCTGTTTACAGTTACTTAATTGGGTAATTCTTTTCTCTTCAACATCCATTTTATTTCATTCTTTGCACTTAATGTTATCTCTCTGCCATTGGTTTCTGTGCTTGCTGATGAGAAATGAGATGTTAACCCCTTGATAAGATGAGTCACTTTTTTCTAGTTGCTGCAAGGTTGTCCTTTGACTTTTTTTTTTGCTGTGTTTGGTGTGGAAATCTTAGAATGTATTCTATTTGGAGTTCACTGAGCTTCTTGGATGTACAGATTAATGCTTCCTTTGAAATTTGAGACATTTCAACCATTATTTCTTCAAATATTCTTTCTTTCCCTTTCTTTCCCTCAGTAAGGGCTGGCTTATTGGTTCTAGACCACTAAGGAAATCTCTGTCTTATCATTGCTTTGACCACTGAACTCACCAAGTTCTTTCTCTCTCCTCTCCTCTTCCACTAAGATTTCTGTCAGGCATGTACTGATACACATGACAATATGCCACAGGATGCTGGGACTCTGCTCATTTGTTTTCATTCTTTTTTCTTTCTGTTTTTCCAGTTCAGTAATCTCACTTGATCTAACTTTAAGCTGTAGATTCTTTCTTTTGCCTGCTCATATCTTTTGTTCAGTCCTTCTGGTGAATTTTTCATTCAGCTATTATACTTTTCAACTTCAGGATTTTTATTTGTCATTTATTTCCTCTTCATAATTAGTTTCTCATTTTATTTTCTCTTTTTGGTAAGACTCTGCTCTCCTATTTTCCTTTAGTTCTGTAGACATGGTTTTCTTTAGGTTTTCTGAACATATTTAAAATAAGTGGTTAATGTCTTTGTCCAGTAAGGACAACATCCGGGCTCTCTATTGATGGCTTTCCACCCCCCCCCGACCATGAGCTGTACTTTCTTTCTTTGCATTTCACATACCTTTTTGATGAAAACTGAACATTTTAGATGGTATAAAATTTTATTGTATTAATATTATTAACTATATAACTTATATTACCAGTTAATAATGGCATCTGTGGAAATCAGATTCTTTTTCTCCCCCAGGGCTTTTTGTTGTGGCTATTTGTGGTAGTTTTTTGCTTAATGACATAAGTTAATTCAAAAAAGTATTTATTCTTTGTTATATAGCTCGGTGAGTGCAGTGCTCAAAGCTAATGATAAGACAGAGATTCTCAGAATCCGTCTGGAACCAATAAGCCAGCCCTTACTGAGGTACTCCCTCCATGTGCTTGTTGAAGTCTGCTTCCACTCTTGCCTCAGTCTTCCCTTCCTTTCCTGCCTGTGCAGTTCTGTCAGGTCAGCCAGACATGAAAGCACAGGGTCTCCTCAGGTTGGTCCTGAGCGTGCATGAGGCCCAGGGCGAAATGCAGAGCCACATGCATCGGCTTGCTCTTCATCTTGGGAATCTGCTGCGGTTTTTCAAAACCTCTGTGGCTATTTCATCCCCTAAAATTTCCTTTTAAACTTTTGGGTTAGCTTGAAAGTTTATCTGTAATCCACTGTCTCAAGCAGCCTTAAAATTAATGAATTCCTTTGCTTTCTTTCTGACACATACCCCCGGAGTTGGAGTGGGGAAGAAAGCATTTTAGAAATCAACATTTCTAGTTGATAAAGAGTAATTGTTCTAAAACTCTTATTACATTAAGAAAGCTATTTTACCTCATTAATCAGGTAAAAGTATATTCTTCATTATAGCTGTCAAGGGGGTGATAAGATAAACAATATTCCCCAGTAGGTAAAGTACTAGAAAGATGAGAAGTAGATTGAGTTTTTAATTGATGATTGCAAGATAGCAGGTAAGTGGGTGGTTAAAAAGTAGAAAATCAGGTCTTAGCATTAAGTGGTAGATTGATGGATAACTGAAAAAATGTACATGTAGAAATATGAATAAAGGGGCAGCAATGTAAACATTAAAAATAGTAAGCTAAAAACCCAGCTTTGGCTCTATGTAATTTGCTGGAAATTTCTATTTATGTTTATGATTGGGCTTATCTGTCCTTTAAAACATGAAGGACACTTCTTAGTTACTATAAATACAACAGGAGAAATGTATTCATCACACAGAAGAGATGCAATTGAGATACTTCTTCATTAATAACTCAAAAATAAAATGTATTCCAATAATGGTATTTGTCAATTTTTAAGTTTCTACTTCAAAATAAATCTCATCATTTAATGACATAACATAGAAATATCTGCAATTGCAAATGTTTTAGCTTATATTACTTCTCTTTATATGTAGCTGCTTTTTACTTAATTTTGAAGGAAAAGAAAAAGCTTCTATACATCTTCAACTAATAGAAGTCATAGCAAAAAAAAAAACCAAAAAAAAAAAAAAAAACCAAACCAAAAACCTTAAAATATTGGAACCAGTTGAGAAACCACAAGTATTCAAATGCAGGAAATCATGATTTTATAACATTTTAATATGATCTACTCTTGGGAAACAATGTTAACCAAAACCTATTTCTGTACAGGAAATATTCCAGCGTACAGTTGTAATACATTGTGGTGAAGGGGTACAGCTGCAGATTTTTCACCTGTAATGCCCCACTGGTATTGTGGCTTACTGCATTGCATCAAGACTGTCTTCCTGTCCGGAAAACCTTCTAAGTACAAACAAGACTCTAAGTCCAGATTTTATTTTCCCTTGGTATCAGAATATGGTAATTTAAGAGCCCTGAGAAATACTTTCTGGCCTTTAAAAGGAAATATGTAACATTCTTTTATTAGGATCTAAGTTTGGGTTGGTTTTTCAAAAAAACTTAACATATGACTCTGTTATCTTATCAATTTATCAAGCTACCAAGTTTCAAGCAAATGCAGGTGTGTAATATGACATCTTTCAAGATAATATTTTTCCTTAAAGAAAAATAATAAAAATGTATTAAGAACTTCTGAGTTAAAACAAACTTAAAGCAGGGACAACTCTACTATTTTTATGGTTTCTTTTACTGAGACTATAAGCCCTAAACTCAACATTGTGTTCCCGTCTCAGACATTTTACTTTCCTAATCAACAGGCAAATGCACATGGGTATACTATAAACAATACCAATTGGGAATCCAGGGAAACTTAATTTAATCTAAATTTCGTTGCTAACTACCTTTGTTGCTTAGAATTGAAGTCACTTAACCTATTTGAGTCTCAGTTTTCTTATCCATAAAAAAATTAAGAAGATGGGGTAAGATCATTCCAATTCTTTCCAACTCTAAAGGATATATACATAACCACACACACACACACACACACACATACACACACACACACACACACACACATATATACACACACACATATAGTTGTTTTTTTTTAAGTTTAAAGTTTAGGAAGAGAATTTATATTCTAAAGTACAAATTATATGTCAAGATATGTATTATTTTATTCAATCTTAATGATAATTTTATAAGTAAGAATATATCCATTTTACAGAACAGGACAATTAACTCAGATGGATTAAACAACTTGCCAAAGAGCTCAATGACAGTAAGTTTTAGAACTGAGACTGTTGGATTCTAGAATCCCTGGATCTCTTTTACCTCATTGCACTGACTCTCCCATATTTTAGTTACCTGATTGTGGTAGGGTTTCAAAAATACTCAACCTGATATATAAGCATAACTCTTAAGTGAAATATTTATACTACAATAATTTGCCGTATGATTTTTAAAACTAAAAAAGTTTAACGAGAGGCCTAGAGTACAGATTAATGCTTAATAATCGGGAAGAAATCAATACAAATTACAGATTACAGATTTAAAGAATTTAAAAATCAGAAAACATTTAGAACAAAGAATAAGATTAGCATATTTTATAAAGGCTTGTCATAAAGCTAATGTTTAGACTAGAAAGGGACTACCAACTTCTATCTAGTAAAGAATTAGATAGGAAATACTTGAGGCTTTGTATGCCATATGTCTATATGTCTTTGTATGCCATATCTTATCTAGCTGACTTTGCCTATGGCAGCATGCAGGTAATAACAAAGTGGCAGCATTCCAGTAAAAGTCTATTTACAAAAACAGATGGTAGGCTGGATTTGGTCTGTAGGTTGAGGTTTGCTGCTCATTCAATTAGATGAAAAGTGGTTCTTTCAAGTATTTGCTGTTAGGAGATAATTCTCCACAGTTCTATCACATTTCCACATAGCTTAGAGGTAAAGATATTGTTTTTGTTTCAGACAATCTTTTCAAGGTTATATGAGAAGTAAACAGCTATGAAAGACAGAGAAAATGTTTTCTTATAAAGAAAAGTGCAAGTATTTTTACTGTCCATTAACAAAGATTTAGGGTCCACAAGCTCAGCATTCCTCTCCTATACTATAATCTGTAATTTACCGTGTGTCACCTGGCCTTCTTCACGCTAAAGGATCCACGGCTACCTGCACTTTCTTGTTATAAGCGGTCCTTCACCTCTGGCCCAGAGAGCCTATCTTCCTATCAGCATCCATGAGCTAGTGGCATGCTAAGATGTTAACTTACAAATGGGGTAAAAAATAGACTCTTCACAGTTATTGACAATAATTTATATTTAATATCTATTTTGTATGTACCATGTATAAGAATAAGCTTAATCAGCCTCTCGATTACATTTAATTTATGTATCAAGTATTTATTCTTTCTGTGTTAAGAACAAGCTAGGAACACAATGGTCAGCAAGACAGACAAAGACATACAGTTGCAAATGTAGAGCTACAGTTTTCAGGTGAAAAACTATACACCTGAAACCCATTCAATGCTGTAAATTACAGTTACCTTAAATTAAAAAAGGATAGACAGACATGGTTCCTAACTTCATGTAACTCACAAACAAGTAATACACAAATAGTCACAAACCTGGCATCACCATAAACAATTTAAAGTGTGTTATTAAAAAAAATGTTTTCCCACTAACTATCCTTATCTGGTAAAACTGAATCTGTTTTAAAAGTACAAGTTAAAGTGCTTTTAGCTCAATAGAAGAGTTCATCATCTCAAAGCATAAATCCATAATTTCATAATATTTTTTGCACCAAATCTTCTACAGAATTTCTAATAATTAGACAAGAATGACTCATGTGATTTTGACTCTGATGGAGGTATGATGGGAGGAGTTATTTGTGGGCAGATAGCAAGAAAATAAGAAAAAAAGAAATTTTAAAAACACTGAGCCTAGCTAATCAGCTCCTGAGTAAGGGGGAAGACTATAGTGGGTTTTCAAAATAGTAACCAAAATAGTTGACCTCTGATATTCTGGATAAGTGGCCTACAGGAATAAATACCAGTGTGGTAAAAATGAAACTGTGTGCAAATTCCATTAACATTCCTAAGGAATTATTTCCAAATTCTGGCCCCTCTCTACCCGCCCCAGCCTCCCCCCCCACCCCCGCAGACAAACCTCCCACTTTTACACCACACATCCCTTTAGCTGCCATCAGTTTGTCTCCATCAGTGCTTCCTGGTATCTCATCCATCTTTTAAAACTATTCTTTTCTCCTCCTCCCAGAAAAGCAACACAAAACAAAACAAATCCCTTTCCTAATCATCCAAATTAGAAGTTATTTCTCTTCTGAACTCCCTAAACACCCACGGCTTAAATTCTTCTTATAGTACTTAGTAATGCTATCTTACATTATATAAGTTACCTGTGCACAATTATCTGTGCATATGGAACTCCACTTGTATATCTTTTTAACTCCCTGTTCTTTCTTTCATGGAATCCTATAAAGAATAAGCATTAATCCCAGCTGCTACTGCTCTCTGTTTAAACTTCTTACCATAAATACTACAAGAGTCTCCCTATGTTCAGCTTGTTTATTCAGAAGGCTTCATAGATCCAACAAACAGATCACGACGTGTAAAGCCCAGACTACAATGAATATTCATACAGGGCCTTACTTTGGCATTACATTTAGAAGGCAGTCTCAATGCATTAAGCTAATCTTATTCAATTTCATTTTGTTTTCATTCAGTCATATTCAATACCCAGTAAGTACTGTGTTAGGCACTGGAGACCAAAGATAAATATCATACAAACTCTGCCCTCAAGAAACCCAAAGTAAAGGAGGGAATCAATAACATAAACAGGCCCAGAATAAAATAGGTGTCCTAAAGAGGGGTAACTTCCCCAGCCTAGATGGAGACAGAGGATATGACAGAAAGTATTCTGGAGGAAAGGTCATGAAATGAACATATAAAACATATAAATTCACGCAGCTGTAAGAAGTGTTTTACCTTTTCAGGATTAAACTTAAAGGCCTGCCCTATCTTGACAATATTATGAATGAATACAAACCATGTATATTAAGCTAAACGTGAACGGTCATATTTCAAATATACATAAATCCAATTGAGAAAGGACTGTATTCAGCTCAAACTATTGTGGAGTATCTGTTTATAAAAGTGGATGAGATGTACTTAAATATAAGCCTGAAAATCAAAAAGCATTATTTTTTGACATGTATATAATTATATTTTGTTCATGATACATGTAACTATTTGGAATTTCAAAATACATGATCAAACCTGATAAAGCACACATGAGTAAACTGCGTATTTTCCTAAGATAATCATATTCTCAAATGACCACATCAACACCTAGACCCAAAGTGGAATGCAAAAGGAAAGTAGTCAGGCACATCCATGACATATACTGTTACTAGGAAACACGAATGTCTTTGACACTGATCAAGATTCTTTTCTTACTATCTGTCACATCAAATTTACCTGATATAATATTACAGTAGTTTAATAGCAGTCACTCTTAACCTTACACTTCCCTGATTTACCGTCAAGAGTAACCGCAGTGTATTGGAAAACATATCTATTTACATACCAACTGAACATATCAAACCACAGCTCTGTTCTCTTGTTTGTTTTCAGGTAGCTAAGAGAACAGAGAAGGCTCTTATAGGTATCTGTAATTTCTAAGTCTTGCAAAATCATCTCTTATAAAATTTACAGAGGCAAATTTCCGGGCTGGAATGACTGGCAATTTTTTCAGAATTTGCAGATAGAATTTCTGGCTGTACTGACCACCATTATTTGGTGGTGACCTATGTCCTGTTAAGCGAATCATCATGTAGAAAGAATGCAATGTGGAAAAGATGAGTTTTGGAATGCTTTTAGACAATTTAGTTAAACTCATAACACATCATAGAGTAGAATAAAAGCCACAGACACCTAATTTGCTGTTTAGGGGGTACATCACAGATTTTATGTGGCAAATTTTTCTCTTGAGATTCATGGTAAGAAAAAAGTAAAAAAATGTAAAATAGAAAAAAGAATAGGAAGAATACAGGTTAAAAAAAATAACCAATTCAGTTTTTATATTCATATAGAATGATCAAACACCTTCTCAGGTGTTCCCCACACTGACGCTCTGCCCCAACCCTGCTGCCCAAGGGAAAAATATTCTCAGAAAATGCCATTCTTAGAAAAGTAGAAAACCCAAATAACAAGCTTTTTTTGTACTCTCCAATATAATCAATTCCTAAAAAATTAGTAAGCAATTAAAATAAGTAGCATTGTTTTTAGAAACTTTTCTAAGTAAAATAGAAAAAGCTTACTGTTAGGGTTAAAAAGTATAAATATTTTTGCTATATTTTACATAATTACACAATACTTCAAGGGTTTTAATTTTCATTTGTAATTCTGGATATGCAAAAACTGACAGACAATTCTAAAAGGCATCAGAATGATTTTATTCCTGAATGAAAAATATAGGATTAAAAATTCTCTAAAAGGTACAGTCTGGCAAAGGCCTGAGGAACTGAGAGCTGGTCTGTGTTTCCTTGAATGTAATGAACTATGATTTTTTAAAATTATGAATCTTCAACCACAAGACTTTATTGTTCCTCAACTGAATATTGTGGCCTAATAGCTTGATCTAAGTATTAAAAAAAATTCTGGCTAAAAGCCACATTCAAAACATTTTTTTTTTTTGTACAATAACATATCTATTTCTAACTCTGGCCAGCTTCTCGCTTTGGACCTCATCCCTGACAGACATCTGTATTTTGTAACTTTTCCTACATTCTGGCTCTGAAGACACTTCAAGTTTTGGCCCAATAATTCTTTTCTGTTTGAATTCATTAGTGTGAGAATTGCAGGATTGGAAAGGACTTTGGGAGGTCATATAGACATCAACTTGCTACTTTGGACAAGAGTTACTTCAAACCATGAAGACAAATGATATTTAAAGACTTGTAGAGGAGATTTCAAGATTTCTCTCTGATGCTGAGCATACCTCACCATTAGAAAACACTTTGTGATAGAGTTTTCTTTTTTGTTATTTGGCAGACAGCATAGCTTTCTATAAAATGAACTACTATATAGTTTGTATTTTTAGTCTATTATACAAGTGCTATTCAGACTGAAATTACTTGCTGGGCTCCACTGGTCTGGGATATGGGCAAGGGAAGTACTTAGTATATATATATGACATTAATATCACCTTGATAGTAATACAAAGGCTTTAGGTGTTTTCATTTTTATTCAATTGGGTCTTTAGTTTTAATCTATTTTACCTTCTGCAAATAAATGAGAATATTTCCAGGTTAATTTTTCATAAAAATTATTAAAACTAGCACAAGTGGGTTCACTTATAAGCTTATATGACTTTGAGCAAATTCTATTTGCAGTTGCTTTATAGTTTACCTATTAAGTAGCTATATAAAAGGTCATATTATATAAATAGTTAACCTATTAAACTACAATATTATGATGTGGAACACAAGATTTAGGGAAAGAACAAATGAAAGAACATAGGTAAACTGACAAGCGAAATTTCTGGCAAACAGAAATTGTTCAGTTAACGTAAGTTGCTTTTTCCCTCTTAGCAAAGAATAAATCACTGAACTTAATTTCTGTGGGCTGATGAAACCACTGACAAACTATGGTTTACAACAGTGGATGTTTAAACCAATGTGTAAAAGGTAGACAGATGGAGGATTATATAATTATACATCAGACTGATATTACCTGATCAATTTTAACATTGCTAAAAGTAAAACAAGCAACATCATATGCCATAATTCAATAGGAAGAATATTGTATTCTTGGAAGCATTCGTTCCAAAAAAAGCAACTAAAATCTAATCAAGCCTGCATAACAACTCCTAGATTACAGAAAATGTGGGGGATACAGAAGCATGTTAAATAATATTATAAGTATAAAATGAGCCAAGAGTCATAATGTAGGAAATTCTACAGGTAAAATGATCCAATTTCTTCAACAAATAAATGGCATGGGGAGAAAAAAAGAGAGGGGGAGCTGTTATAGATTAAGAGAGACTTAAGAAACATATGAATCAAATGTAATATACAGACCTCAAAGGGATCCTGATTCAAACAAACTTAGCTTAAAAATATATTTTTGATATAACAGGAGAAAATTAAATATAGACAATTACATCACATTTGGCATTACTGTTGATTTTGCTTAATGTGATAAAGATATTGAAGTAATATTTAAAAATATTTACGTGTTAGCAATGCCACCAAAGTATTTATGAGTGAAGTGATATGATATGTTGGATTTCCTTTAAAATATTCCAGAAAGAGTAATAACATCAATAAAAAGTGGTGAGGAGAGAAAATGTAATAAGGACAATGGGAGAATAATGATAATTACTAAAGATGTGTGAGACACATACAGAGTTCATCACAGTAGTCTCTATACCTTAGCATATTTGTGATTTTTTATGACAGTAACAGATTTTTTCTCCAAAGGGAATTATCAGCATTTTCCCCCAACTAAAATTGATTAATAAAGGTCTTTGTTATGAATAATATAATAAACATATTAATCAAGAACATTTAAAAAAATACTTGAAGTTTCCTTCAAAAGCAATTTAAGAATCATCTTAGAAGGTGAAGATCAAATAGTAGAAATAACTATGACAAAACAAAATTTATATTGAATCAAGAAAAGGGAAAAAAGAGAACTAAAAATAGTGCCATCACCAATAGAACCCTATCAAATGATATATTTTGGTGTATTCATAATACATACTTGAATAATTACTTGACTGGCATTCTTTACCTTACCACTAGATGATAGCACTGACATGTGATTTGGTCATTCTACTGGTCTATATTATCTCAGTTTTGGTATTTATGAAGGTCTATTTTATGCTTAGGGGAAATATAACTGGTAAAGACTTTCAACACAGTATATACATTTTAAAGAGATAGGGCCTCACTGGTGGCGCAGTGGTTAAGTGCTGTGCTGTGTCGCTGTTGGCAGCAGTGACGCCACGCGAGTTTGACGCCCAGCTGGGGAGATCCCCACATGGCACAACAGACCTCTCCTGCCTCTCCTGCTACTCCCCTCAGCAGTGTATTTTCGCCGATCTGCCTGTTCTGCTCCCCACTCTGTCTCTGGTGAACCCTCTTGCCGCACCCTGCCTCTGGCCTGTACCCCACCTTATATGCATAAATAAATAAATCTTAAAAAAAAAGATATCAATATATTTTGGGGAGGAAAAGAGTACGGTTTTGTGCAGATGCAGCCAAATCTGTAATAGGATAAACTGTGGTAGAGTTGATTCTTCAAGATCATTTTTTCCCAGCATTATAGAAAACTTTCTTTAAAGTTTCTGAGAGTTTCATTAGAACATCATGTCCAAAACTAATTGCTGCCCAGGGTCCAGGAGCAGGGCGTATACAGGTGGAAGAGGTATAGCCTTCTGCCTCCACACTGGAGTTGTTCTAGGGCAGCTGCACCCCATTCACAGCAGAAAGAGCCCCTGTCCCTGGAGCTGTTTACTCGCCCAGAGTCCTGAATCTAAAGGGCGGGTTTGTGGGGGCTCCCAGGAGCTCCTGGCACAATCAGCACAAGGTCTGGTCTCACACCTTGATGTTGCTGCTGATACATGAGATGAGGCTGTCCCACTGGTTCCCCTCACAACGGTGCAGTTATTGGAGCTGCCCACTGCACCTCTACCTAGTGGAGGTGGAACTCATAGCCTTCTGGACCTACCAAAGCTGGAGGAAGGAAGCTGCACCGTCCTTCACCTGATGGTCTCCAGGAAGTCCTTGAAATGCTGACTGTCCTTGGGGATGAAGGGTCACAGACTCAGCAGCAGGAACTTCCGGTTGCCCCTTAAGAGGCCACAGAACTTATGCACCAAGGTCCCAGCAATGCCACAGCCATGCAGCAGCACAGGGGACCGCTGTTTCTCCTATTACTGACACCTGGAGGGCAGGGTCAGCATGTGGTCCTGTGGCAGCCCAGCAGCTGTGGTGCTCAGTTCACTCTTCCTGATTGTCTGGGCATGGTGATGTCTGCACGCAGAAGGACAAGGGTGTGCTACCTGTGTGCCCATACTCAGGGAAGGGAAAAGTACCAGCCGCCATCTTACTGGGCTCCTTCATGGCCACGTGGGTGGAAGAGTTTCACTGTGAAGGAGCACGTGAGGGGTAGGTGTGGAGGCCCCATCAAATATGGATCTGTCCAGAAAATCAATGGTGGACTCTATACATAATCTGGAAGTCTTGCTCAAGCAGAAAGTACAGTTCTTGAGTGGTAACCTTGCTCTCTGTAGCCAGAATCACCAGGCAGTTTGCTTCCAACCCATTCGACTCCACCTTCTGACAGGAAGCCTGTGTAAGACCTCTGGAACTTTTGGCAAACAGGTTCTGGTGGGAGGAGATGTGGGCATCCTGGGCTGTCTTGAGGACTATCAGGTGTGAGGTGTCATTCAACAACACAGAGCAGCACATGGTGGCAATGTAATAGATGGGGACTCTGAGGACGGTGTTCAGCTCACTCTCTAGGCCACCTGACACTGTAGGCTGAGAAGCTCATCACAGCATGGTGCGCCGGGATCAGGTGTCTGGCAGCTGGTGGGCTCTCTGCATTATCTAGGAAATGCAGGTTTTCAGTCCTGCTGCAGAGAGTAAGTATCTGGTGTGGATGTTAACTGACCTCAGTGTTTCAGTTCCTTCTTGATGGAGTTGCTCAGCGGTCTGCTGGGACCCACACACACACAGTGTCACAGTGTGCAGGAGGCGCCTCTGTGTTCGTCTCAGGGGATTTCTTAGCTCTATTCTTTTTACCTTTTAGGAATACTCACTTAAATAGTGACACATTTCCAGGCTTCTTGCCCTTCCTACTCTCTCCCTCCATGTTGCATGCATGTCCCAATCAGGCCGGCCCCAGGACCTCCCAGGATTCCCACATGCCCTTCTTGGTGCTGTGGCCGCAGTGCTCCAGTTAAGGCCATTTAAAATTCTGATTATACTAAAGTATGCAAAAGTATACAACAATCACTAAAAGTCATCAGAGTTTAGGCCTGAAATTTCTTAATGTGCTCAATAAGTATTAAAAAAATAACACATGCAGCAAAGTATTGAGTGGATGGAGTAGAACATGGTGGAGGACAATGGCGCCTTGGTAGTGGGTGTGGTATGATTTGAGAGGTATGACCCTATACCCCTGAGTTATTTTCAGTGTCATAAATCAATGTTCCCTCAATTCAAAACAGTAAAATAAAACATTCAGCAATTTGATCCCTCATCTTTTTAGAAAAAAAAATATTAGTGAAGTAGGAAACAACATAGGGAGCTTGCTATTTAACACAGCTGTATAATGACTAAAGATATTGGTCAATGTCTGGAATTGACTTTTCCTCATGGAGGAAAAAAAAGATGTCGTGTTGAAGGGCAAAAATATGGGTAAGAGTCATGAAACATTGTTTTTTTTTTTTAAAAAGAATGGTTCAAAATAGGTTTATGAAGCAAATAATGTCCTAAGGCTAAGTAGCATTCAATCAACAAATATAAGATAAACTGTGAATGCACTATATATATATATATATATATATATATATATATATTTTTTTTTTTTTTTTTTTTTTTTTTTTTCTTTCAACATCACGGCAGTGAAATGACAGGCTGTGCTGAGAAAGCTGGTGTGGTGAAAATGAGTCCTTTGAGAATTTTGGTTCAGCTTATCTATAGTGAAACTCACAAAAAGTAAAGAATAACCACATTATTCATCTTTGTTCACTGAAAATGCCTTTTGATGAGGACTTTTCCTTGGAATAGTTAAAAGAGGCTGTGTTCTTATTGCATATTGGCGTAAGCAACCACTCTAGTCCAATATATGATACAAGAGAACTGTTAACAAGAAAACACACTATCAAAATTCTTTCTAATAGTAGCCTAAAACCAACATATTATTTAGCTGCTTTGGCAGCATGCTAAGCATCTTTACTCAGTGATTCACCACTCTGTGGCTGATAAAGCAGTGAAGAATTGGTCACCATCTGTAGTTACTTATTTATGAAAGTCTAGGCTTTGAAAACATTGTGACACCAAGACAGAGAAAGCTGTTTGACACATGCTTTGGTTTAGATCAGTTTTATAAAATGCAAGAGGATCTCTCCCACTGCCTGAAAATATAGGTAATGAGACAAGCATTAGAATACTCTTTTATTATAGTAAAACTAATAAAAATGCATTATAGAGTAGAATATAGAATTTGGATGGAAAATGAGATGGAAAACGAGAGATTTCAAAATGTTTGTGGTTGGAGGAGGCTGCTGCTTTGGATCATATCCATGGACAGGCAAAATTTAAGAAAAACTGATCACATGTGAAACTGTGTTTCAGGAAGGACATCTTCGATAAGATGCCCTTAAGTACCTCAAATGCAGTATGACACAGATTTTTTAAATCAACCTACAAATACATATCCCTCTTATGGTTAAAAATGTAGTTTCTGGAATCAGACTACCTGAGAAGGAACCCCAGCTTTGCTATTTAGTAGCAAGAAAGTTATCTAATCTCTGAGTGTTAGTTTTCTCATCTATAAAATGTGAATGACAACAGTTTTGCAGTATTGTGAGGATTAAGTGAGATACTTACATATATCTTGGAGGGCAATGCTGACACTAAATATGAGAACAATAACAAACTAAGTAAAAAGTTATCACTTCCTACCCTGAAACCTTAAGATCTTCCTCCAGATATTTTCTTTCCTGTCCTTAGTAAATAAAGGTTTGGTAGCGAGTATAAAACAGCATATGGGTATATCCCAATCCTTTTTTTACATCCTGTCGTTGTCATCTCATGACGTTTTAAAAAAATCGTCATCTTGACTGATTTCTCCTATCCCTAGAGTGGATCTTATCACTTAAACCTCTACTTCAACCCTTCCTACCAATAACTTCCTCCATAGAATCAACTGTAAACTAAATTTAACTTTTTAAATTCCTAACTGGACCTACCTGGTGGTGCAGGGGTTAAGTCTCAGCACTATCAATCTATAGCCAGCCATTCACTGCTGTATGAGTTTGATCCCCGGCCAGGGAGCTAACCCACTTGGCGCAGCAGACCTCCCCAGTCTTGCCCACTGTTCCCCTCAGCAGTGTATTTCAGTAGATCAGCCTGTTCTGCTCCCCACTCTGTCTCTAGTGAATCCTCTCATCCCTTGCACCTCTGGCCTACACCCCAGTTCTTGAATGCATAAATAAATAAAATATTTTAAAGAATTCCTAACTTAGCACAATTCTTCAACTTCTTCCAAAAATACCTGCTCATCAACTATTATGTTTTAGACTCTAGATGAGTGGGAAGTAATGATGAATAAGGGACAGAGCCTCTATTCTCAAGGCTCTTAGTCTAGTGAGAATATAAAAAAATCAAGGCTAATTTGAAAGTGACCCAAGCAAGGACTGCAAGGAGATGGGCTATTGCAAAGGAAATATTCTGCCATAATGCTCCCATGACTAAAACTGTTCTCTGAGTCAGCAGTGATCTCAAAGTTGTCAAATTCATGGATTTCTTTTTCCTCTTTACATAATGTACTCTGCTGTTTATAGACATCACAGCCCCGAGTTTCTCAAGGTGTTGAAAGTTTTGATTATGCCTGAACTTGCTGACACTGAGTCTCCTAGGCTTTTCTCTTTTGACCACTCCTTTGTTGTTTCTTGTATTAGTTTCCTAGGACTTCCACAGCAAATTACCACCAACTTGGTGGTGTCAAATGTCAAGCAGGGCCATCCTTCCTCTGGAGGCTTTAGGGGAGAATTTTCCTTCCTTCTTTTCAGCTTCTGGTAGCTCTTGGTGATCCCTGGCATGAAGGCAATCCTTGCCTCTCTCCATATGGCCTTTTCGCCTATGCATCTTTGTCCAAATTTACCTCGTTACAGGAACACCAGTTATTGGATTATGACTATTCTTAAGTTAGTATCACCCTGTCACAACTTCTTAAATCCACAAAGATCTTATTTCCAAATAAAGTCACATTCTGGGGTTCTGGGTGAACATGAATTTGAGGGGGGGACTATTCAATCAACCACAATTCCTAATTTACCATTTGTGAGGTTACTCATGGTTCTATTCTCAGTTCTCTTTGAATTTTTCACTCTCGTGTGTGACTTCTATTTTAATTTCATGGTTCCAATTTTTTGTTCTTTGAGTATGATTCTCCATACCATTTCTTAAAGAACTCTGACCTTTTACTGAATTTTTAGCCTATATTTCTAAATGTGTGGTAGGAACAGAGTCATAATTAGTCCTCCTAAATCTTAAATTTTTAAGTGATGAATACAGACTTAATATCTCTTTCACAATCCTGACTACCTCATTTTCCCTCTGACATTCCCAGTCCTTCCTAGTGGTGTTCCATCCATCCAGTCTCCTAGGCTATACCCAGAGACTCATTTGATTTCCCCCTATTACTCCCCATAGACAGACATTGAAATCTGTTGATTTTATCTCCTTCTCTTTCTTACATTCATTTTCTCCTTCCAACTGACATTCTCATTACTGCTGAGTAACTGTGCTCTGAATCGGTCTTCCTGCAGCTTTAATCGGCCGTGGTCTTTACTCAGTTTGATACTTGATAACTCACCTCACAGAATAAAGTGTTTATGGAGAAAAAACCCAAATGTCTCAGCATAGCATCTAAAATACACTGCTCTTCTATCTGACTTTAAGGCTTCTTTTCAAGCTCATCTCCTACTATATCAACTTCTTTCTCTGCACTTCCAGTAACAGATTGTGTAATACTGGAAGATAGATACTATTAATCATTGTCATCACTTTCTGGCCCTTCTCAAGTTTGTAGGACAGACAGAGATTAGGTAAAACAGATAAGGAGTCCAAAATTGCTAACACTCAAATGTATAATAACTGATAAATGGTAGGTAAGTAAAATATGGTATATCTATACAATGGAATATTATTTGGCAATGATACTGATCCATGAGACAACATGGATAAATTGTGAAAAAATTATGCTAAACGACAGAAGCCAGTCACGAAAGACCACTGTACATGATTCCATTTATATGAAATGACTAAAATGAGTAGTATATAGGGAGACAGAAAATAAATTAGTGGCTGGTTAGGGCTAGGAGTATAGGGAGACTTGAGGGTAATAGCTAATGGATACTAGATTTCTTCTTGAGATAATGAAAATGTCCTGTAATTGATTGTGGTGATGATTGAACAATTCTGTGGATGTGAAAGAATCAATGAATGGTACGCTTTAAATGGGTGATTGTATGGTATGTAACTTTTTATCAATAAAGCTGCCCTAAAAAGTGTTAACAGTATTTGAAAATGCTGTTACAAAATATGCAGGGTACTCAAGTTTGATTTTTTTCTTTTTTTTTTTTTAAAGATTTATTTATTTATGCATACAAGCTGGGGTACAGGCCAGAGGCATGGGGCAGCGAGAGGGCTCACCAGAGACAGAGCAAGGAGCAGAACAGGCAGATCAGAAATCCACTGCTGAGGGGAGCAGCGGGCCAGGCAGGAGAGGTCCGCCGCGCCATGTGGGAATCTCCCCAGCCGGGCGTCGAACTCACGTCGCCGCTACTGACAGTTCCACAGCGCAGTGCTCAACCGCTGCGCCACCAGGGAGGCCCTCAAGTTTGATTTTTTTCTAGCTAGGAGCTAAATAAGGCATATGTGCTTGAGAATATAATATAATTTTGCAGAGCAATGCCTTTATGAAAAGGATGGACAAAGGAATAAAGAATTTGTAGTTTGTAATCAAAATTTGTATTTCATCCCCCCCACATTAAAAATCTAGCATAGAACAAGAGGCAAACTGATACCTGGAGATGGTAAACCTTAAAGGAAAGTAATAAACGCTAATATTTATATAGCACTAATTATGTTCTAGACACTGGTCTAAGTGCTATTATTATGCCTAATTTACAGAGGAAGAAGCTGAAGTGCAGAAAACTTAAGTCTCCTGGCCAAGGTCACTCAGCAGACCTTAGATTTAGACCCAGACTTTAGTACCAGGTTCTTTGTGCTTTAAAGCTAAGCTGGATTGCCTTTCTGTACTTAATTCTCTTCTGTTTGTTAGTCTCTTTAACAATGTAGTTTTCAAAAAATAACATACTTTATGAATAACGGTTTTAACTATAACTCTCACGGGGTAAAATATTTCTATTTGGGAAGAGAATAATTCATAAAAACATAAAAAAATAGTCATAAATCATCAATTCATATCCTTTTTTAACAACCCAAACAGTTTTAATACTGAGCAGTAAACATCAAACTCACTTTAATTGCTAAACAGTTCTTCATTTCCAGAAAGAAATGCTCCCCACCTCTGCCTTTTTAATGTAAGAGTATTTAATAGGAAAAGAGAAATAGGCTAATAAAAAGTTCTACTACCAAATAAAATGACAGAACAAAAATGACTTCAGTATTCTTCCACTTTGCAAATGTTTTCCATTTACTTTAAAAGCACATCTTATTGACAGATTCCTTCCCCACCTCTCACTTTTTTGAAAAGCAAGGAATGCCAGCATTTCAAACTTTTATATAAAAAAATTTCATTTGCTTTTTAAGTTTTCCCTACAAATTCTGCTTTAGCAGACCATTCACTAATGAAGTAGAAAGTGAGTTCTCTTACTGCACTGGAAGGTAAAAGATGCATTTCACAAGCAGGCAAAAAGCAGAAGAGGTCACAGGACTGGTACACGGCAGAGATCGGTGTACCTGGATCCTCAGGAGTGACTCACGGCCGTGAAGCCAGTGGGGACTTTGAGCTGTCTCCCAAATGCTTTCTCTACCATACTACATACGACAGTCAGAATGTATGGTATATATACTATATTCAGGGAATACTCTATTTTAGATGCTTTAAATATTTTGTCCTTTTTATGGTTCTTATGGTCGATTATAATGTGTCATGCAGTGCGTAGGTCTGGTATTATTTTGCTTGGAACTCTCTGGGCCCCTTGGATCAGAATATCTAGTTTATTTCTCTGCTTGGTATGTTTCTCAGTAAATTATTTCTTTAAATAAATTTTCTGTCTTTCTTTCTCTACTTCTGGACCCCCTCACGATAGGGATATTATTTCCTTTAGTTAGCCCAACGACTTTCTAATACTGTTTTCGTATTTTTGAATTTTTTCTCTTTGTTTTCCTATATGCGTGTTCTCTGCCACTGTACTTTTGAGTTCACTATTTTCTCTCCATTACTTACATGTCTACTGTTGAGACCTATTTTTCAAATTTGGTTTTAGTATATTTTAGTTCTAGTTGTTTTAGTCTCATATTTTCCTCAATCTTTACAGTGTTTCTGTTTTTGATTGTGCATTGTTTTTCTTAATTTGGCAAGCATGGTTAAAACCATTACCTTAAATTTCTCTTCAGGCATATTTTGCAGTTCTGCTGGGTTGAGGCTTCTCGTGTGTGTGTGTGTGTGTGTGTGTGTGTGTGTGTTTGCTGCAGCATTTGTGACTCTTTTCTCCCTCTAGTTTTAACGAGTTGTATAAGGAGTTTTTTTCTTAATAAATTGGCTTTATACCCCTCCTCCAGGAAGCTGGCTATGACCCTAGGAGTTTATCCAGGAACTATAGATATCTATTATTTCAATGACTGATGCCTTTGCACCTGTCAAATGGCCAGGATACTGGTGCTGGGAAAGGGTAGTATGTAGAAAGGAAATGGGGCAGCAGGGAGCAGAAAGGTTGCCTCCAGTGTGCATTAAGAGTTCAAGTTTCCTCAACCCAGATGCCCCCAAATATATGACTGGATCAAGAAGATGTGATACATATACACAATGGAATATTATTCAGCAATCAAAAAAGATAAGCTCATCTCATTCACAGCAACATGGATGGAGCTAGAAGGGATCAGACTCAGTGAAATAAGCCAGAAGGAAAAAGAAAAATACTGAATGGTTTCACTCACAGGAGGAATACAGGGGAACCAAATGAGCAATCAGGAGGAGAAAATAACAACAACAAAACCAAAACAAAAGCTAGCAGGCAACCATAAATGAGAGACATTCAATGAGGGAGGGGGAGGATAAGGGTTCAAAATGGGAGAGAAAGAGCACAAGGGACTATGGGGATGGTTCACGGG